>BPLR01016299.1:0-124607 GCA_021605095.1 Caerostris extrusa | reverse complement strand
CCACAAATTCTTAAAGTTTCACTGCATAATACCACCAGAAGGGCTTTGTGCCCAACCTACAAGCCTAAGAAATGGTTGAGGTCATGAATTTGGTAATCAAGATTGTTAACAGTACTCTACTATCGTCAGTTTAAATTCTTAAACGAAATAGAGACTCAATGCGACCTCCTTCTTCACAATAAAGTGCGATGGCTTTTCAAAGGTAAGGTGTTGAAACGTTTTCCTTTGTGCTTGAATGAAGGAGAATACATTCTAAATGAAAAGGCATTAATCACCCTGAATTTGAGGACGACAAATGGTTGCAGAAAATTTAACTTTACAAATTGAATATCACAAGCAGGAAATTAAATGAGCTGAATCTAAAACTACAAGAAAGGAAACCCAGTCTATATTTTGGTAAGAAGAACTGGTTTGTTTTTTGAAGAAGAAAAAATATATTCCTTTTTTACGAAAATCATTAAGAGCGGTAAATTACTTCTGTTTCAATTTCTACAAGCAATATCGCACGATAAACCAGTGCAACCCTGTCGACACGAGGTACTTTGCTTTGAGTTACTAACAAGAAAAAATTAAAGATAAATTTGCTGACAGATTTGACAATTCAAAACCAACAAAACTTCTCTAGCATTCATAATGCAAATCACCTCTCAACAAAAATAGTAACGAAATCCACATTGAGCCATTTAGATTGATACTGGATCTCTAGAAATGCAATTGATCGACAGAAATGCAATTGATTTACAGAGTTGAAAAGCAAGTTAGGAAGAGTTGGAGGTCCAGAAATATGTATGTACATGTAACAACCAAATTGAACAACTTTTAAAAAAAAAAGCAATGTTTTGAATTACTATTTGCCAGTGATGAAGTTGTTAGCATTTTGGGTGCGGACTATCTTTGGATCGACATATGTTATTGTCGTTCGTGCGAGCAAGCGTTCTCTTGCATGGACTACAATTAAGGAAAATAAAAGAAAAAAGCCAACAACAAATGAAAAAAGAAAATTTGAGTCGTTTAAACTTAAAGCAGCAACAAGTTATGAGCCAAATTTATATATGACTTTTTCCTAAAACCATGCAAAGCCAGCTCCACACTGGTTGTTCCCAGCTCAAATATATGTTATTGTTTTATTGCAGTGCAAATTACCATTGTATTTAGTAGAGATGTGAAACAACTCTCCTTCACAAGCCTAGCATCTCCGCTCCCCACATTGAATTTGTTTCTTCAATTGTTTGTTATTAGTATAATAAAGTTAGTGTTGTAGTAAATGTTTAATTGCTTTAATTTTTTACTTAAATAATAAGTAATTATCTAATAATAAATAAATAGATGATATATATGAATAAATAGATATTTTTTTCTTATGAATAAGTAGATTAGTTTTTTTTATCAACTTTATTTAATAAAGTGATGATACTTACTACAGTGAGCTGTGTATTAAATCGGATCTAATAGTATTAAATCATATGATTTTTAGTAGCCCTAACCTTCATAAAGATCTAAGGCCCGGCAACTTATTGTTATTGTTATATGTGATTACCTGCTTTTTAGTGGCTTCTTTTATTAGTTTGAAAAATTAAATAAAGAAATTTTGTGTAATAATATTCTTAGCATAAGCATTGCTTTTGTGTGAAAAAAAAATACTATTGAAGCCAAGCTTGGCTTGATAAACATTATTCGGACTTCATACTAGGAAAATCAACCATAGAAGGTTTGCTAAATTTAAACGAGACCGAAATGGCTCTCAGTTTGATGCCAGTGGGGCTATTTAAGAGGCTGTTACCAGACGAGGCATCAAAATCTAAAGCCTATTGTTCTGACAACAGTAGTGAGAAGTTGAGGTGTGGACCTAGGAAGATATCAAAGGAACGTGTTTGGACATATCGTGATATGAATTTTTGGATATGCAGCTCTGTTCAAAGTGGGTGCCGCGCGACTCACGGATCGAGCCAAAAAACAACAACGAATTTGATGATTCTAAGCAGTGTTTGGAACATTCAATCGTAATAAACGCGAATTTTTTGCGTCGATATGTGACAATGGATGAAACTTTATGGCTCCTTCATTTCACGCGAGTCCAATCGGCTATATCAGCCGGTGGATTGCACGTGATGAACACTAAAAATGCTATAATTTCACTAAAAATGCTATAACTCGCATACTAATAGTACAACGGCTGTCAAGTTTATACACGTATCTTTTGAAGGTTAGGGCTAACTAAAAGTCATATGGATTTAATACTAATAGCGCTATCTCTATGTGTCAGCCTACGAACTTTTCAGCCCACCTGTTATTTATTGTTGTCAAGAAAACATTTTGTGGCTCTTTAAAAACTCTGAAATTTTGTAAATTGCTATTTTTGGCTCTTCCGACTCAAAAGTTTGCCGACCCCTGATCTATAGCAATGAATAAGTTCAGCAATTAGTTCAAAATTAGAAATTAAAAAAAAGCTATTACGATTTTGAGTTAAACATTTCGGTTTAACTCAAAATGTGAACACTTCCCACACAATGAAACATTTTTGCAATTGAAAAAATAAAAATAAATCTAGTTGATTCTATGAAAGTCTACATAATTAATTTTCTACTATAAATAGAATAATTTTCAATATGAAAACTATCAAAGTGAAATCTGTTCAAAATGTAATTGAATTCGGCTGCGTCAAACAGCAGAAGTTGTTTTGTCTAATTTATTTCACTGATTTGTTGATTACGAATAGAGTGGAAATTATGCATTTCGATAAATTTCTAAAAAATGGTTGTCGGAAATATTTTATGCAGTTACTGTCTTTTAATTAATCGAAATAAAATAAACAATTCAATAAAAATGTTACAAAGGAAAATTAAAAATGTTAAGAATGTTTCTGTTTAATCACTCGGGAAACACAAAAAGGGGATACGTCTAATTTTTCAAAAGAAATATTGAATTCATGGGGAATTCAATATATTTCTTCTGAAGAAGTAGCCTTCGATATAAATTAAGTACGAAATCTTTTGGTTCTGTTAAAAAACAGGTTCTTGAGTAACTGAATCTTAAAATTGATTACAAATAGCTTTTCCTTCTACATTTCTATTTTCTGTTCTAAATTGGATTTTTGAAGAAATCAACTTATACTTACCCTAATGTTTACAACTCATACCCTAATGTTTGCAACTCATACCTTAATGTTTACAACTCATACCTAATGTTTTACAACTCATACCTTAATGTTTACAACTCATACTTACCTACCTAATGTTGGTGTGAGACACAAATGTTGGTTTTTATTTTTTATTTTTCTGTATATGAATGGTGGTTTGTGTACTTATGTTGTTCCACTAATATCTGCCCGAAATCTGCTTGAGTTACTGTTTATTCTTGTTTTATCGGAATATTAATGCACAATTTGGACCTAAACTAAATTTAGAAATAATTTGCCAAGAAAAAGACCCAATGTTATCATTAATCAATTCTTCAATAAGCTTTTTTAAAATTTCTAGAGTTCAACACATATTAAACCAATCGGTTCATATTATAGAATTCTTCAAAAAATTCGATTCAAATTTCAATTAAAATTCCGAGTGTAAATATGCAATAGGATTAATAGGATTATTATGAATCTAAAATAGATTTTATAAAATTCAAAGCGCGATACGTATTAGTGAAGCATTCTGATACATTTTCAGTTGATTAAATGGGGCCCCAGTGGTAACACGTGCAGCTAGCGTTCAGGATTGAGATTTAAATCGTCTGGCGGCGTGGGTTGCAGTCATTGCTTTTTCGGATTCGACAGAAGTAGTGTCTGTGTCTCGAATCGACAGCCAGGAGTTCCACATAAATCGGAGGCAGTCCTTTTCCTATCGGTTCTTGCCATACATCAGTGGTCTCGGAGGTGCGAAAGAAAAACGTCATTTATTTTTCCAAACTTAATCGGGATCATATTGATCGAATCAGGAACTATTACTTTTTTTTTTTTTTTTTTTGTAACTTTTTTTAACTAACTCGTCTAAAATAATCAAATGGGGAAAAAAATGGAAATATAATGCAATAAAAAAATTTTAAAATCGTAAACTTTAGAAATGGGAACGAACAGATTGAGTTGCTATTAGAAGTTTAAGAGTTTTACAGACTGTAAAAAAGAAATCGAATGAAATTACAATAGGACGTTTTGAATGGTGCATAAATAGAAATAAAAGAAAAATTCATTTTTAGAATATTTTTGTAAAGATATTTTAGGGAAAACGTCGTTGACCTCATTCCTTTTGTTCCCACTGAGATTTAATAATTGTAATTTTTAAAACCAAATCAGAGATATCGGCTATCAATATTTTTTATTGCATTTCAATTTATTTTTAATAAAGTCGTTACGTCAGGAAATCAACCACATGTTGAATCTAACTTCGATTTCTTTTGCCTATGGATATTTTGCTAATAGTAATGAGTTACAATTTTTTTGCGATAATAGTCTTAGGGTTCATGAATAGTTGGGGATAAATGGAAACACTTTTATGGCAATATTTAAAACATGTCAGTGTAAGAAAAGAGATAAGAATCCATTTCCTAAGTTTCAGTTGCTTCTTTTAAAATATCCCCCTTTCCGTTTTTGAAAAATCATGCAATGGATTATTCCAAACTATCAAGTAAATCAGATAGCTTTGAGTTATTTAGCAAATGTTAGTTACTGATGTCTCCAATGTGGGTGGCGTGAAATCAAAATGTCTACTGTTTCACGAAAAGAAACATTTCCCAATTCGATGAAAGACTTCCTGAGGCTTAAATAGGAAAGTCTGAATCTTAATCAGTATTGGGAAGAACAAATATCCGATGACTTCAAATTTATTGACCAACTGGCGTATGTTTCTACAAAAGCAATATATTTTTAATAACGAAACCAAAGCGTGCGTTTTTATTATTTTTTGAAAGATGTGATGCGTTAAACATTAAAAAAAAGGTGAGATAATAAAACTGACAGCAATAACATATATAAGATACTAATGTTGGACTCCATTACTCAAGCATATTACAAAAATCGCATAGATTTGCTTCGTGCATTTGACTTTTGAACTAAAAGAAAACGATATCTTAAGATAGATGAATCAGGAACATCTTGATGAATAGCACTTTTGGTTTCGAACTAAGGAAACTCGACAACAAATGATGTACTTGTAGACCCAAAAATTCCCGCTCCTTCAGATATTCGTTCCAAACCATGTTGTTACATTGTGGGAGAAGTTTTACAGGTACCCATAGTAATGCTGAATCTTCTACATATCTGTCGTTCCAGAAACCTCAGGCCAAAATGTCTAGTAATTGGAAACAACATTATATGGATAAGTAGTTCAAAGAAATTGTGTATTAAAGATACCATTACCATACAGAAACCTATTGTACATATACCAGAAGTTCAACCACAAATAAAACAGTTTTTAAAATCTTAACATGCATCAATGTTCTTACACGTACACACGTACATCTTCGAAATAATGTTATAGGAGTCTTGGAAAGATTTGATAGCACATAACTGTACCTTTAGACCATTCCAAATCAGGCTTTTCGATTGCTTAGATTAAATTACAAAGAAAATAATTATTTACATGCTTTAAATACTGTGCAACTGGTGTTACTAAAAAACGTATCCGTGCCTACCTTGGAAACATGTCATTTCTGCACCGTTAAAATAGTAGAATCTCAAAAATAACTTTAAGAATGAGCAAACTTTATTGATTCTCACGAGTCCTACAAATATGGAGACTAAAATATCATCAGGTGGTACTTCCCTTTCCCCGATGGTATAATGTGACCGCCCATGTACGCTTAACAATCACCTCCACCAATTTCAATGGATGTGAAGTCAAGATGTAAAAGGAAAATAATGATGCAAATTTAAAGACTTTGAAGTATGTTATTTTAAATGTACAAACCCACAAATATAATGTTTTTTTAAATCAACTAATTCTGATAAAGTTAGCAATAAATTCAAGGAAGAACATTCCTGTCAATCTGCTTCCTTTTAGCATTCAAGCCTTCAACATTCATTTAACATTCAAGCAGGTTGAAAAAAAGCTGTATTGTTTTTGCATGGGATGCATTTGGGTGTAAGATCAACTATCTGGATGTGCATTTTTTGGGACAAGAATTTCTTTGTTGTCTGATGGGAGTAAATAAAATTTTTGAAATTCTTTCTTTTCAAAATGAGCAAAATAATTTACATATTTATAACAACAATACTACTTGTTGAATAGAAAAAATTTGATACTTTTTTTTATATACTTTTCGGCAGCTACTGAGACTGGATGTTAATAAAAACGATTCACAACACGACTATGTGATCAGCTGATAATTTAATCACAAATCTGCAATTAAATAGGGGAACAAGTGAAAAAAAAAAGGTAAAATACTATATATTTCATTTAAAATACACAGGAATTTTAAAAACTATCTTTAAAAATTTATTTTAATTCAATTTTAATTGTTTGATAATAAAGATTTTAAAGGTAAATAGAAACAAGTTAGTCTACAACCGTAATCTTTTCAATTTCAAATAAACTTAAGTGTTTCTATGATGTTCTTCGCAAAAAGCAATTCAAATTTGTTTTCAAAATGAAAGACAAAGCTTTGAACATGTAACCGTAAATGAAGAAAAAAATTTTCCTAAATTTTGCGAGTCATAAAACAGAGTATCTTAATGGTGTTTAGAGACGAAAGATTAAAATAAAATATTTTCAACGCAATTCAGTTCTATACTTAACTTTCAACTATTACATTAAGAGAAAATAACAAATTTAAATGAATAAAACGAATTTCAGGAGGCGAAAATCAGCCTTAAATAATATTTTTTAATTCGTATACCAGAAGGAAATTTCATGAATGGACCCAATTGAATATGCATTTAGTTTACAAACTAGTGGTTACTTGTCTCTAATACTAATCAATGATGAAGCATATTACTAGAAATGATGGATTTCATAGAATATCTGTCAAAAAAAAGAGGATTCTCTTGTAACAGGGAATACAGTATGAATCCTTACAATTGAGGTGAATACAAAGGTACTGGATTTTAAAAGAATTAGGAATGCAGTTGGAATGGTATCAAGTAGAATTTATACAATACGTCATCGATACAATATTTTACATGCCAGGAAATGGATTTCAGGGCGAAGATTTTCTGCGAATTAACGTTTTTGGGCCGACCTTTCCTCGAAGTCTAAACGGCAAGCGCAAGTAATCATTGGGGAAAAGGGGAGTGAAGCAACAACTGTCCCCTAATGAGTCAAAAATGCGGGGTAGGTTTCAAGGGAGTGGTAATCGCATTAATGGCGCTCGCTGCTGCTCGACAGGCGGCTTGACAGTCGCCCTAATTGGAAAGGGGGAGGGAGTCCTGGTAATCAGATTGCTGAACGCTTGTTCTCTGTTGCAGCTGAGATGGCAGCGTATCCCCGGATCGCCGACGACAACCTGCACGTCGCCCTCGAGTACTCCTACCTGAACCAGGGCCCGCTCGATGCCGCCGAATTCCAGCCCAGCTGCCAGCTGCCCTACGCCGACTGCGCCGCCCAGGCCTACCGCTACTCGCCCATGGCCAGATCCTACTCTCGGCTCCCCGTCCGCCTCCATGCCAAGCCCGTCCCTCATGGCGTCCAGGCCGCGGCTCCATCCCGACCATCCCTCCAGCATGGTGCACCAACACTTCCCCGGCCTGCAGAACCTTTCAGGTAACACGCCTACAAACACCTTTTCCAATGCTCACTTCATAGTGTCAAATTTCAATTTCAGCAAAATATCTGCAGGACATTCCAATCAATCAGCTGTTGCCCTCAAGCTCTTGGTACTGTTGTGAGGATTAATTAGGAAGTTTTTTCTGTATATATACCAAAATGTGCCTAATGAATTTTAAGATCAAATGAAGATCTTTTTATGAAATTTAAGGTATCTGACTCTTTTCGGTGAATTTTTCTTAATTTTTGTTAAACGTTTTTTAACTACAACCCCTTTAAAAGAAGACATTATTATTTATTTTTTTTACCTTTAAAAGAAGACATTTAAAAAAAAAAAAAAAAAAACAATTTATCAAAATGGGAAAAAACCTAGTGACTTTAAGCATAATTATGCATATTCTAAAAATATTACTGAATGTATCAAAATATTTTTTGTAATATAACATACAGAAACACTTTATCTATAAAATGATCCTCCATTTACGTTCTATTTGCATTTATTTTCAATGATAGACATGATAATACAAGAAATCCTCTTAAAATAATATTTATTCAAACCATAAACAGGTGCAATTAAAAAAAATATTTAGAATTAAAATGTTGCATTTTATTCACATCTTAAAAAATATTTAGATCGAGTTTCAAGGTTTATCTTACAAACTTTTGGATTCTTATGTAACTAATATTTCTTGCACGCAAAGTGATTAGAAAAATGCTTTTAATGCTTATTTGCATGTTAAGACAAATTTATTTTATTGGAAAAGATTTAAAAATTTCCACCTTTGTAGGTTATGCCTTCATTAAGCTCAAATTTATAAGCATTTGAATAAAATCAAAGTTGTAAGGAATTATTCTAATCAAATTCATTGTTAAAACATCTCGATAGCTTCCTTGATTTCTGGTGGTGTTTCTTTGAGATTTCTTTTGTAAAATTTCCATAGAGTTTTAAAACTCTAAAAAAAAAAGGAAATCAATGTAAGACTTTTTTTAATAGATTCAAACTATTTGAGCGGAATCATATTATTAAGAGGTACAAAAAAAAGTTCATTTATATATAGCATTTTGATCCCTTTCCTCATTCCGTTGGTATTTCGATCAGTATTTTTGCATTCAAGAAATGTTTTTTTTAACAAATTTCAAACATAAAATCCTTTATTTTTTACTATTTAAAGGGCACATTTAGTATTAAGGGAGATTTTTCCTGGTTATTGATTTTAGGATAATGAAAAGTTACCGGATTAATAGTTAACTATTATTCTTATCTAGTATAGTAACATAGAATGAAAAAAAAAGTTTCTTTTATTATTAAAAACTACCAAACTGAATAATAATTTGCTTTTCTAAGAATTCGCATCCTAATTTTGAATTTTATTTCAGTTTTTACTGAAGCTGGACATGTTGTACGGAAACAATTGGCGTTTCGAATGAATACAATAGAATTTCCAAGATAAATATCGACCCCTTAAATTGATATTGAGACGAATAATATATGAATATTTTCTTTATAGAGATTACATTCTAATTAATATTTTTAAGATCTCTTAAAGCTGATATATTTTATTACTTAATGGCCTTAAATTACATTTTCCGGTAGCGATTTCTTTCACAAAAATTTTCTATTGTGTTTTTCTATGATGAGCCTAAATTTTCTAATGAAAATTTAAAAATTAATTTCGGTTTTACCGATTTTTTTTATGTAGTCTCATGAATATGTACATTTCATTATAGCATGATCACATACCTAAACTAGTAAGACTAGAATCACATTTTCGAATATATACTTCCACTTAATTATTTAATAAGAACAGAGAATAAATTATGAAATCTATCCTCAGATGTTTTTAGTTAACAAGATGACTGTTTTAACTTTTCTGTATTATAGAAATGTCTAAAAATATTTCATGAAAAGGACAAAAAATAAATAAAATAATTCAATTTTAAATTCCATAAAAATTAAATCTTTATTAGAAGTATTTTATATGAAAAGGTTCTTAAATTTAGAATCAAACTTTTTATCAAATTGTTATTTCATTGTTTGTGTCATAGTAAGTTTGATTTTCTATACATTTTACATGTTAATCAATGTTATTTTAAAATTTATTCATTCTTATAATTAAAATAACCCAGCATTAGCAATAGCAAAGTGATATACATGAATTATTAATTGAATGAAATATCGATTAAAATAATGCATTCAAAAATGTACATAGTAGTTCCCACAAGTTATTAACAAAATTTCTTTAAACGAACATTTTTTTTTTTAAATCTAGTAATCATACAGATTTGATAAAAAAAAAGTAATTGCGTAAAAGGATAATTTTAAATCATTGCCTTACATATTTTACTGTTCTTTATCACATCATGCCTAAATGAAAATTACGAAAATTAGCATATTTGAAAGACATACATAAAAACTCATTGTAAAAAATTGTTAAGAAGTAAAAGGATTTCCTAACAAAATTTTGAATTGTTATGAAATACTTTTTACTTTATAAATTTATTTCTTTTACTTTTAATTTTATTACTTTTTACTTTCATAATATTTAACAATTCAACTTTAATCTTCTACAGTTTTGTTTTTAATATATTTTTTGCTATGTTTAATATTTATTTACTAGAAATATATAAATTTTCCTGAAATGAAGAATTTTATATTGTCTTAACATTTGATTTAATTTTGACTATTTTGGAAATAGTTCTTAATACTTGTACTTTCTTCAATATAGTTGTTAATGTTCAGTTCTAAAATAATAAGTTAATAATAAAAGGAGTTCCAATAATATACAGTTAATAATAAAAGAAAGGATACCAGAAATGTAATTGTACTTTCTTCAATATAGTTGTTAACGTTCTGTTCTAAAATAATAAGTTAATAATAAAAGGAGTTCCAATAATATATAGTTAATAATAAAAGAAAGTATTCCAGAAATGCAATTGTTCTTTCTTCAATATAGTTGTTAACGTTCAGTTCTAAAAAAAAAAAATAAGTTAATAATAAAAGGAGTTCCAATAATATATAGTTAATAATAAAAGAAACTTTTCCAGAAATGCAAAGACAAACTGAACAACGAAAAAACTGCACGAAGTGAATAATTTATTATATCAGTTCTAATTCTAAAGAGTACTTTTATCGTTATTTAATCTATGATCGAAAGTAAGTAAAACCCAAATGTACAATGAAACAGTTTTGATGAACAGACGGTTGAAATAGAGAGTTTTGACGAACTTTCAAAAGGAGCACTCTTGACTCATTGTCATATGAAAAAGAGCATTTCATTAAAAAAATATGAAAAATAGAAAAGACAAGATTAATATCAAATGTCTTGCAAAATTTGAAAAAAAAAAAAAAAAAAATTTTTTTTTTTTTTAACTCCTTCCATAAGTAGTTGGTGTAAAGCACGTTTCATCTGAATTAAAGGATGAAAATAAAAAAAAAAAAATCCATTTTATACTAAAAATTTAATTTTTCTGGAATCTCTTATTTTATGAACGTAAAACTAATCTGTTAATCACAAAAAAAAACATTTTTTTTTTGTTGTGCATCTCGTTCCATTAATATATGCAGCCCACCAATGCGTATGGGAAAAGAATGGCTTCAGGGAGGCTTTGTCGAAACGCTTTCATATTCACCATCAAATGTGCTAGTTTTTGAAAGCAGTGACTGCAGCACATGCTGCCAATAGAATCGAACCTACGTTCTCCTGCACATTAGCCGTGTGCGTCACTGTCCTTTTGCGTTTTGACCGTCATTGTTTTATCCAATTACAAATCCACTAGTCTTTCAAGATTTAATAATGCATAGATTTAGCAAACAAAATTGAATAATACATAATTAATTTTTGTGGCACCTCGCGCCCCACTGATTATCACTAATGGGGATGAAAAGAAATAATTGCTTTGCGTATCATATGGCAGAAAAGCCAATGAACTCTCACCAGGCAACCTGATGATCGATGCTTATTCACGCATTCTAAATCACCATCGAGTTTCCTTGTTTCTGAAAGCAATGATTGAAATGGATACTGCCAGTGGATTCGAACTTGAATCTGCTGTACGCTATCAGCGCGTTTTGTTAAAAAAAAAAACATTTCTATCACCGATTACAATTATTTACTACTACTGTCTTTTAAGAAATGCACGTTCCTATTCGTTGATTAATTTTCTAAGCACCCAGTATTTAGAATGAGAAATAAAACGTAAAAAAAAACGGAAATAGTTATCCTTCTTAGAAATGTGTAATACAACAGTTTTATACAAATGAAATTTTAATAAGGGATATCTATGTTTGCAAAAAAATAGTTGTATTTATCATAAAATTTTGAATATTGTTTGAAATGATTTTGTTTTTCAATTTTTTTCATATAGACTTAGCAATATTAATTCATCATAAGGAAAAATGTAAGTAATTAAGCAATATAAATGTAAATATAAACAATTAAAAGATATTCCTGGAAAAACATATGAAACAATTGACATAAGTAGGATGAATTTTGTAAACTTTTTTTAGCACATATTTTTTCAAAAATTACATTCTAAAAACATACAATACATTATAATAATTTGAAATGTTTGCAACAAATCTATCTTAGACTGTAGAAGTTATCTCAAATTCGACTTACGTATTCCCAATGCTAGAAAATTCATTTGAAACGGCGGTTCGTAAAATCTGTTTTCCTAAAGAGCTTCTCTGATTAATGTACATAGTTAGTAAACAGAGATTTTAGAAATACCTGTTCATACCCTGCTAAACTTCAGATGTATGGACACGTTAATTATGAATGGATACTGAAATCAGTTCTAAAAATGTCATTCTTTTTATACAAATACAAATGAACGATTTTTTATTTATGGGTCTGATTGAGAACTAAAAATCTGAGGACATATTTTTATATAAGCATAATTTTTACCTGGCGGATTTTATATAAATACGTGGAAAGTTTTTAACAACTCGATTCATGTCATTTCTTGACTCATTGTGTTAATAGGTCTTTAGCATGTAGAAACAGCAATATTTGAGAAAAAAAAATTGTTTCATATAGGTTCAGGAATCAGCGATTCAATTTAGTAATATTTATGGAACACATAAATGAATACAATTTTCGATAACAGGATTTGTGTCTCAGGTTTTAATTTAGAGGAAATCAAGTGAAGGAATTTCGAAGAAGCTCTTCTACAGTACAGTTTGACTGTTTTGCTATCTAGGTTAGTGGTTTTTAAAGTAGGGGTCCCGAACCCGAGGGGTGCTCTTACAAATGATTGCCTATTTTTATTTTTCACATTAAAGGATTTTTGTTATTAATATCGTTTAGTTCTTCCTATTTAAGGATTTTTACATTGCTGTAAATACTACAGTCATTTTTATTCCATTATAAGTTCTTGCGATTATTAACACCTATGTACAATGTTATTGCAAACTTTTTGGAATTTTTAAATTTGGGGTCGCGCATACAAAAAAGTTGAAGAATCACTCATCTAGGGAATCTATATATACGAAAACGCGTTCTTTCCAGAAACAACAACGCTTAACTGTAACTGAAAATCTAGAAAACTGTGAGATGTGGTTGAGGGAATGCAAGATGTACTTACGGTATTCGGCGGTCCAGCACCGGCGGTCCAGCAGCGGCCGTGTGCAACTGATGCTGGGCAACTGATGCTGGGCAAGCAGGGCAACTGATGCTGGGCATGCAGGCAGGCGACTGGGCGTTCGATGGTGCGGAGCGCCACATCGCACTCTTAACTCGGTTAGCGCGAGGCCAGCCCAAATTAAATAATTGAATCCAGAGGTTGATTGTGAGTAATCGGATTGCGAGGCCTCCGCTTATTTCGATCCGTTCGCCGATTCATATTTCCTCGGGGCCTCCAACGCCTAATCGAGTTAGACGGGCTCCCCACTTTGGAAAAAAGGGAGCTCCTGCATTTTCATAAACTAATAGTAACCATGGGCTACCTAATTAAGAAGCACGTGGAGTAGGAATCGATCAATGTTTACTTTACGGTTCGTTCAACATTCATTCAATGACCCACTTTTTCATCTGGACGGGATTCCACTTTTTAAGCCGTTTCTGTCAATACTAACTACAGTTTTTCTTCTGAATGGAGTGTCAAATCAGAGATTCAATCCATTTATCTGTTTTTTTAGGTAATTAAAACAAACTCGTAGAGATTATTTTAATGTATAAACTTGTATGTAAGGAAATCAAATTGTTAAAAAACAAATTACTAAAAAGTTTTTATTTCACTTTCACATAAATGAAGTTTTTAAAATTTAGCCGTATAAGTGTTTTCTTCAGGCTGTTTATGGCACATCGGTTTTAGTTTGTTATTTCAATTCACGTGACAAAAAAAAGGACACTTTTTTGAAAAAGAAATGCAAGATTTACTACTTCTCAAGGAAAGACGTTTCTTCTTAAATCATGTCTTTCATTCACGATCCGAATTTCTTGTCGAAAAGGATTCCATCGTTTTATTAGAATACAAAATAACATGATGATTATTAAAAAATTTTAATTATATGTTCACTTGTTAATAATAATTCCCAAAAATATATCATTTTTATATCAATATTAAAAAAATCGCGTGCTTTTTAAATTCAAATATATGTTTAATTTTTGATCGTGAAATTGTTCACTTTATATTTAATAATAAATCAAAATAAACAGGATTAGTTAAAAACCCCTCTTTGCTTCATCCTTTAAAAGCATCTCATACATCTATTTTGAAAATAATAGTTAATTTTCTTTTTTCTTAAATATGAAAATGTGTAATAATTGTCGTGGTAATCCTTCATAAGCACATTTAAAAAAGTTCTGGTTTTCGTCCAGTAGAATTTATTCCATCACTTCGTTTCCTTTCATGGGGATATATTAATTATTTCAAAAAGATTGTAGGATTTTTGCTTAATAAAATATACATAAATATTCTACTTTTGTAAAGCAGACTTCAAAAAAAAGAAATTGATTTTAATTATCTTTCTTTCTCTCTCTGTATGTGTATATATATAAAGAACACAGCAAAAAGGAGAACTGATAAGGAGGAGATTAGAAACACGACCCTTTTGGACAACAAAAAACGCTACTTGTGTAAACTATATGAAAATTATATATATATATATATTTTCATATATATATATATATATATATATATATACAGTCCAGTCACATTAATGTGACCACCACCTACTTTCACTGGATAATTATATGAATATGGTTCACTGGAGTCGGCATGGCTCAACATCCCAGTGAACACCTTCAGAAACCTAATTGACTCTCTTCCTGCACGTCTCGCAGCGGTCCAGTCTGCCAAAGGTAGTTATTCTGGCTTTTGACAGGTGGTCACATTAATGTGACGTGACTGTGTATATGAATCACCATCATAGATTCGCGGTACAAATACCTTGAAGTTCCTCAAATTTAGATCTCACAAAAAAAAGAAGAAAAAAAAAAAAAAAACCGAAGAACTTGATCCGATGTGTACATGATCTGAAGCAACGAAATTGTAATTTTTAAAAAAATTCGAATATTAAAATATTGGGTGCACCAACTTTCATTGGTAGGTAAAAAAAAAGAAGACAAAAATGTATGCAAAATACAATCCCTAAAATCCTAAAGAGATTAGTAAAACCAAAAAAAAAAAAAAGAATATTTATAAAAATCCCAAAGAAATGAATTCTAACATCCTAAGGATAGCTTTATCAAGAATAAGGTTGTTGAACTCTTAGTGCTCTCTAGATGACTGAAGTAAAAAATAGCGACATATTTCGATAACATAGGGCAAACAGAAGAATCTTCCGTTTATAGTCGGTAAGAAAAACGGTTGGTGGTGAAACGGTTAAAAGGGTTTGACAGGGTAGCCTGTATTATTATGCAAAAATAGATTCACGTGATAGAGCAATGACATCAACAAGAAATTTTGAGGGTCATTTTAAATTACCTCTGTTAATAATACTTAAACATTCGTTAGTTTCACAATTATCTGTTTCCTAGTAAGGTTCTTATTTGAAACTAATAACTCATAACATAACTTTTAATTAATTTTCCTACAAACTTGCCTTTCTACAAAGGCTCTTATGGGAATTAAAACTGTTTCCTCGCGTATATTTATTTCGGCATCATCGCACAAATTAAATGCTTCATATAAAATATTTTGTTTTCTAATGCAGCTGGTAAATACTTAGACAGTTATTTTTATGCTATAAGCAAGGGCTGCACAGGCATTACTCAATTAGCACTACCCAGGGAGCACGTGTAGCTTGAAGATATGCTTCGGACGTGAGTAAGATTACCCCAAACGCTCTGCGCTCCTATTAAACCGGGACCTACGGTTTAAATGGAATTTAAAACCACTAAAAACATCCATGGCACCGCCGGGACTGGAATCTGAAACCTGTGGTACCGAGTGCCAGAGCTCTAGCCACTCGGCCGTCAAACACTTTATATAAAATATCTGGTATATTAAATTGTCTGAGAATTTATCCGATTTATAAGATTAAAGATTTGAATTTGAATTCAAGTTTTCTTTCTGAATGCAGTTGCACCCAACTAATTAGTTTTAATTTACCTTCGGATTCAGAAACTTGCTAACAAGACACATTGTAATCCGACATCTGCCAATAGTGTGGAAATCGAGCCCGAAAACGATCCATTTGAAGTCAAAATATACTTTACATTATATGTTTCAAATACATTATATGTTTCATTTATTCATTCTATCAGATTCCGTAGTAAAATCTTAATATACTTGCCCTCTCTCAATTCATTTCGCTGTGATAGTTTTAAAGAACTTTCCACACGATCCACAGAATTTCCACATTATCAATGCCAATCGTTAAATATTTTTAAAAAACATTTTTTATTAATATTTCCTATTGGTATGAAAGTAGTCATCAATCAATTTCAATCTTTTTTTGAGGTTCTTTTTAGTATGGACAAAGAACATTTTGCTATAATTTAGGTGCAATTTGATAAATTATTTGCATTGGGAAATCAAGTGTTTGGGCTTCTGTTGTTTGTTTCTTCCTACTGTTTCCAATAGATTTTATTAAATGCACATTGTCGAGAAAAAGATTATTTTTTTCTGACTGCACTGGATTATGAATGTCACATTTTAAATTACACATTTAAGTAAACATATTTCTAATTTTTCTACTGTTATCTGATCTTAAACGTAAAAACACTGTAACTCTATTTTTTAAAGAGGTTTTAAACTGTAGACTAGAGGTTATACATCATCAGTTTTAGCTTTTCACTGGCAGTAATGAATTTATATCTTTATGTTAGAAAACATGGATGAAGCAAATTATTTGATGAAACAGATAAATATTTCATGAAATGAAAGGCAAACATTTTTATCATTTTCTTGAAATAATTCAACCCTTTTCTTTAAATATAATATATGCTTATTATTGTCAAGAGGACTTTTTTTATTAAATGGGTTTCTGAAAAAAATTACTAACAAACTGAAGAAAATTTGTTGAATACACAATCTTAGATGAAATGGAATGAGTTCAATTCTTCCTTCTGTTTTCGAATATCTTTAAGAAGTTCTGTTCAATTTGTCTTCAATGCGGATATTCTTTTTCTCCCAAGTTTATTTAATAATGCAATTGTGTCCATCTATTCCCTCATTTTTTTTGCAGAATAAAAAGAAGACATTTATTATCTAACATTGCTGCACCATGCCAAGCAGTTACAATCCAATTTCTGTGTATTTAAAATGAAATTTAAACTACATCCATGTATGGAAACAACTCCACAGAAGCATGCAGCCGTGGAGCTTGACTAGTACTGAAGAGTTATCTTGTGAATGAAAACGAACTCTTCTTGCCACAATTATAAAGAGCCGCAATTTAGTTAAATTGAAGCAATACTTATGATGTATTATTACTTCATAAGTAATAAGTGATTACTGAACTTATTACTTTTGAAGCAATACTTATGTAAACAATACGCAAAGCTTAACTTTTTCACTAAGAAATTATTTTATAACACCACAATTACAAATTCAAATATTAAAATAGTACAAAGGCGATTTATTGAGAAACTAAAAGTACAAACTAATACAAAATGCTCATATTATTCAAATTCAGATATTACTTCTTAAGGCAGATCAGAAAGACACAACGCCATTGTCTAACGTTTAGGAGGTACGCTTAAGTGGCGTCACATGTTATGGCCTGCTTGAAATCAGTTAAAAAACTGAATCATCTCGCCCGGTTTAAGGTATCTTAAAGACTTTTAAGAGGAACGCTGGTAAAGAGATCCTTAGAAACAGAGGTATCAATAGAACAGATCGCTTGAACAGTGATTTTAAGATTTTAAAACAGATTTTTTTTTTTATTAGTAATCCATATATATGAATAGGTCATGATGGCATTAGAAATGATACTAAGAAGATTAAAAATTATCTCGCATATTTATCCATATACACGCATGCCCATAAATTAAGGATAATGAAGTTCAGGTAAAGAAAGAGACAGAAGCAAAACAAATTTGACTTATTTGTAAAGTCTATTTATTAAATAAAAGGTAAAAGCAAAAAAAGATGCTATATGTTTGACATAATTAATAAAAATTGCGATTTTTACTCCCTGGAGCAAATTTCAAAAAGAACCTATTTACAAAAAACAGTATAACATGGTTAGTATGATGGTTAATATGGAGTATGTCTCCCGGAAGATGCAACACAGGCCTCACAACGCCTGGGCATGCTTAATATCAAATTATCAATCTGATCTTAGGGAATATTATTATTAATTGGGGAATGGGGCGATTCAAGCAATGCCCTCCGAAGTTCCTGTTGACAGGTGGGAGGGGGTTGACGGGCTGCAATTCGTCGGCCAAGCATATCCCACACATGCTCTATTGGATTCAAGTCCGGTGAGTATGCTGGCCAATTCATACGGGTGATATCCTCCAATTGAAGGCATTCGTCTACAATGTTTGCACGGTAAGGACGGGCGTTGTCATCCATAAACAGAAATTCAACACCCATGGCACCCCGAAACAAACGTACATGTTGTTCCAGAATGACATCCCGATAGATGTGGCCTGTCATCGTTACACTCTGAACATGCAGGTCAGTTCTGGAACCAAGAATAATTCCTCCCCAAACGAGCCATCCTGCACCACCGTAACGGTGTCGTTCAATGGTGTTCTCTTGGTGGTAACTGGTACCTGGTGCTCTCCATATGAAAGTCCGGCGAGAATCAGACTGCAAACTAAACCTGGACTCGTCGGAAAACATCACACAAGACCACTGTTGCGGTGTCCACAATGCTTGCTCTCTACTCCAGGTTAATCGCAGGCGACAGTGAGTTGTGGTAAGTGGAACACATCTGACAGGCCTACGAGCATATTGACCCATGTGCCCTAAGCGTCTGTAGACGGTCTGCCTTGAAACTGTTGTACCGGTAGCTGAAGAGAACTGACGAGACAGGTCTGATGCTGTGCTCCGTCTGTTTCTTTTGGCAGTAACTGCTAAATACCGGTCCTCATTCGGCGTTGTAACTCGGGGGCGACCTGTGCTGTAACATCTACTCACATTAACATCATCTTTGAATCGTTGCCAAAGCCTGGAGATGACAGTCTGGGCGATTCCAAGTTCCTCGGATACTTCCAGCTGGGTACGTTCACATTCCAGTCGTCCGATAATTCTACCACGTAAAAAAACATCCAAATGCTTCCTTTGTGCCATAACTATGCGGTTATTGCACTGAAAGGCTTTTTAAAGCGCTTGTGAACCATTTTACTTCTTTGCCACCATTCCTTATATACCCCTCTCTTACGCTCTCGTCATTGTGACGTACTATCCGCGCCATCTGGTGGTTACCTGTAATTTGCACATTCTCCTTCAAGATGTGTGTGATAATTCTACAGGTGAAATTTCTATTTTAGAGTTCAATTTCTGTGTGATTCTGAATTATCCTTAATTGATGGACATGAGTGTATTTGGATGTACCACAAATAATGAAACGATAAATTATTGGAGTTTTGTGAAATTTTGGATATATTGTTGCATAAATTTAATGGAGAGGCTACTGATTTTAAGTAATTTGTTAAAAGCAATGACTTTTTACTCACCACATTAAGAGTTATTTTAATAGATTTGTAAGTAGAAGAATTATTGAGTTCTTTATCTGGCAAATTCATTTAATGCAGCTTAAGGAGGAAGATGTAGTTATTAGAGGTTTTTATCAATTAATGTACTAAAATATTTCTGTTTTAGATTTTTTATGGCCCTTATTAATGAAATGTAATTCTTTATAAAAGGTGGTGGATCTGGAAGTGTAAAATGGGATTAGAATACAATTTTTTGTTTATATATGTTGTACTTCCATTTTTGATGAATAATCAATGGAATATTTATATATCATAGTATTAAATAATCCTTTTTTGATTTACTTTGTGTATTTGTTAATTTACGGATATATCTTTCAGTTGTTTTCATGGTATTTTTATATAACTGAGTTTTCAATATCAGCATCTGTCTAGGTTATTGTATTCTCTATTCTTTTTTGTGAAGCTATCAAAACATTAAAAGACAACATTAAATATTCATTCATTTTCTGATAGCTATCTGTAGCAGCTGTAAGCTCAGTGGAGGTTTTTCTATTTCTCCTCATGGTATTTTTAATTTGGCTTATCATTTTGATGCATGCTACTTAAATGTGCATCTTAGATAAAACATGTCAGATATCCATCTCAAATTGCCATACTATATCTATTATTAATATACTACCCAATGTATTATTTCACTAAATGTACTAAGAGTTACACTGTTTAGTTTGTTAATTTCATTAATTCATAGGTACCATAGGTAATTATTTTATTCATAGGTAATTATTTTTATATTTGAATATTCTTCTTTAACAGTTATGGGGCTTTAATCATAAATATCATTGGGCTAATATTTTCTCAAGAAATGCTAAGAATTTTTTTCATTTGTCCTGTGAAAATCCAATGCTTAAGGTTTTCCTCATATTATATTTATTTAATTTTATATGTATTCTATGTTGTTTTTGCTTCTTTCACTTTTCACAAATTTAGTTGGATGACACTGCCATCTGGATACGAAAATTCCATCTTTTCATTTAGCTGTTAGATTTCAAATTAGATCTTTTCATTTACCTACTTTAATGGCATTAAGGAAGCATAACACTGGAAGTTTTTAACTTTAACATCTAATATGCAGAAGTTTCATTTTTGAACAGCTTGAAATTTAAATATGCATTGAAAAGTCAAATTCGCATATTCCTTTTTCAGATTTGTTGATGATTCGTATAGAAAGTAGACTTATTTGACAGGTTCTTTAATATTTAGATTTAGATTTATAAATAATTTGAATAAAATCATGTCATGGCTTTATCTGGATAGCAGAAAGTAAACTGGCAAGTAATGTTTTTAATAATTATGCACTACAGATTAATATGCAATAAATATTTTCTACATTTGTTATGATATGCACTCTATGTTCTTTTTTATATTTATTCCGTGATTAATTTAAATATAAGATGCAAGGAAAATAAAAAAGCAACTTAACTCATTTACATTTACATTTACGAAGTAAATTTTATTTCTATGTGCAAAGGAAAGAAAGATAAATTCATGAAATTTTCAAACACATTTAGCTGTAGCATTAAAAGTACACTAAGATAATACAATTAATAAGTTTTAACGAATATATTATGAATATTTGAATAATTTTTTGTACTAGATAATTTATTTTTTATTTTAACATTTATTACTACCCTGATTAAAAGTTGACTTTGATTAAAGATAAGTAAAATTAAATATAAACACAAAACATTTCAATTATTATTTCTGTGTGTGTATAAAACATTTTGTACAAATGATGAACGTTTGTATTCAAAACATTTCTTTCCTGTCATAATTTAAGCGTACGTTTCTACTTATTTCACTTAACATATTATTTTTTCTTACTTTCCTTTTCCTTTATTCTCAATTATATAAGTAAAAACTTGCTTCAAATCGCATCTTATAGAAGACATTTTGCAGAAAGTTTCAATCATCCAGCGTTTGTTGAATAACTTAAGAAAAATATCTCATTATTTTCGAACCCAAATTTTTTTTCCGAATTTTTTATCAGTTTTAAATATTAAATTTTTTAATTTGCGGAATTGTATGGTAGGAATTTGTACATTAATGCACAGCAAAATGATGGCAAATACACACACTGGAAAGATCTATTTAAATAAGCGCAAGATAAGCTTTTTTTTTTTTTAAATATTTACAAATTAAAATAACTTATTGTTAAATAAGTAAAATAATCTGAAATTATTGCTTTAAAAACTACATTACAAAAAACACAATAAGTATTCAACTGAATACAACTTAGTAAAATTTATAAAATTTGAAAAGTTCAGAAAAAAATTCAATAAAATGTCACTTAAAAATACTATAATAATAACTACTATCCAAAATAGCGCAACATAGAAAAAAAATGCTTTCACGTAAGAGGTGAACAAAGTTTGGCCAGCTCTGTAAAATCATGGTTCCTGAAGCTCTATATGTGGCAAAGATCTGAAGATGATAATTGAGAGCAGCTTAACGTTGCTCTAAAATGCCCCAACCACGCAATTCACTCTAAGCCACTCAAGGCACTAACTTGTTTGCTGCTGAGGATACGAGCCTTGTATTGTCTAGAAATGTCGTCTTGTAGGATGAAATTATCATCGATTGCACCAGCAGGAGAGGGCATATAAACATCAAACATATAATACACATGAAACATGTAATCCACATCAAACATATAATAAACAATCCAGTTCTAACGATTTCAAGTAAATAGACATGCATATGATGGTATCTTTGGCATATGATGGTAACGGGTACCATAATGTCTCAGTTCACTTTGCAAATTAAAACTACACTTATCCGTAAAGAAAATAGCCTTCCATTGATCTGCAGTACAGTGAACATGTTGACATGCCATCTGAAACAGTCTCACTTGTAATATGAGGTGAGTGATGTCACGAACTCTACAAACGTCTCGAACTCTACGAACTTGTTTGCTCACAGTACATGTCGACACAAGCCTTCAGATAGTTACAACAAAACAAGACCTATATTTGAGGTTATGGATGTCATGTGCATAATTGAACATTTTGGTTATTGATTGTTGATGCACTTCTTGACCCTACAAGGTTGTACTTTCTGGACACCTATTTTTGCTGTTTAAGATTGTTGTCAAATTCTGTGAATAAAAAAAAAAATTCTTTACTTCTTTTTAAAAAAGACTTTTATTGAACTGTCTGGCCACCTCCTTCCTATTTCGAATTGCCTATAATCTCTAAATTTCCACCATCATAGTTCTTTTAGCAAATGATGCTTCATGGACTCTTAAGAAATCCTGACCCCAAATTTCTTATTTCTCTATCACAGCGAATCCTACTCTCACACATGCATTTTAATGCCGTTTGCAGATGACGCATTCCGACTGCAGTGCAAATTTTCTGCATACTTCACTTTTATTCAGCACTTTTTATTTAACAATAAATTTAAATTTTGTATTTATTGGTTTCTTTTTCAACGAATTATTGCTATTTGTGTGATCTTATATAAATTGATGTATAACATTAGTTTTAAATAAATAAAGCCCGTGCTCGTAGTATATTTTATTAAATTAAAATTTTTATAACATTTCTAATGTAAATTTAGGTTTCTTTGATGTTTTTATTTTAAGTAGTATTGTACAATTGCTGATCGTACCTTTAATTTGCTAATTTTAACTTTTCGCATGATATTTTTCTAAATGGTATTCAATAAAAAGAATTTATCGAATAAAAAGTTATTCAAGAGGTATTTAAATATTAATCAAATGAATTCATTGACTTATTTTAGAATTTATTCTTACTTTAGAATTCTCGTTAATGCACTAGAATGCATTGACTAAATATTTTATTCCTTGTAATCTACAGATTATATTTTGGAATAGTAGATAAACATCAAAAAGATATCGAAAAGAAAATATCTGTAACGTATTACGAACGTAATGCGTAACGGATAACGGACGTAACGGTAATGGATCCGTAACGCATTGTCATGTTTGATTTTATGTAAATTGTTCTTGATGTATTTCCGGGAAATGAAATATCAGAACACACATTCTGTAGTTCAAAATGAGATTTAAAAAAATCCTAATTATGTTATTTCTCGGAGTTAAGATGAAGGATTTGCCAAGTGAAATATCATTCAAAACTCCTCCTTTTTATAAATTATTGATTAAATGATTGGATTTAATTTAACTCTTAGCATAAATTCGTTTCAATTATTTCTACCCAATTAATTATTGGAGTTTTTTAAAATTCAGGTGTACTTGTATTTATAATAAATTAAAAAAAAAAAAACAAATTTTGGAAGCACTACTGCTATGATATAGGTTCATCAGAAAAATCATACTCAACATTATATACTTATGTAAAATTTCACATGAACATATTTTTTAAAAAAAAAAATTTCTTTTCTGCATTTTTTAACATGCTTAGCGTGTAATCAATTGAAGAATGAGCCCTCTGAAATTTGAAATTGGCATGTCTCTATAGAATCAGGTTGTTTTTCTAGATTTCGTTTGATGTCACATTCTTATCAGCATTCATAAATTCGAGATGAGCCATCTAAATTCTATGTAATTAGGAACACTTGAAGGATTTAAGAAATATTGAGATCATTTTCAGAACATTGGAGAATGTTTTGTGTTTTTCAACGAATTTTCAAAATTATGGATAGCAAGAAAGAGAAAAAGGAGTGGTAACACTATTCAAGTCTGTTCTAACTTATCTCAATTCTATACGTACTTTTATAGAAGTAATTATTAAGATTCTTAGACTTTAGTAATAACTGCCGATTTTACTACTCTCACTTTTATTTAAGTGTATGCTTATATAAGCATTAAATCTTCGTTTCGCTTGTAAGTTAAACAATAATTTTTCTATGAAAGAAATTTTCTCCTTTTTTTTTTGATCTCAGTACAGTTCAAGCAACATATAAGTCTTTGTTTCGACTTACTAAAGTTAAGTTTGTCACTCTATGGTCATTTTTATTTATTTTTTTGCACACTTTAGTCTAATTAGATGGAAATATGCAATTAAACTTGGATTCCGAACCACTAACGAAGCATCCATTCCACCGTCAGGATTCGAACCTGAAGCCTACGGTACCAAACGCCAGAGCGCTAGCAAATTAGCTGTCTGGCAACTCGGCTTACTAATGAGAAATACGGATTTTGAACAATTTTGATTATTAAATAAAAAATTGTATAAAAATTGGAATTTCAATTTTGAAATTAAAGAAAGACGCGAATGTTGAAAGGTTTTAGCGGATTTAATTCAAAAATTTCAGGAACATATTTACTTAATCTACGATAAAAACAATGGTAATATTAAAATAAGTTATACTAATTTTTAAAATAAATTTTTATTAAAATAAACTAATGAATATTTTTGGAATTTCGAAAATTTTTAACTATTCATAAATTGCTTATTATATGAAATGAATCTTCCGCTAACTGAGATCTTCAGAGATTTTTATATCTACAAATATACTGACATAAACACATTTAAACTTACTAACATAGTTTACAACATATGTCTCACTAATAATTTGCTATTATATTTCTGTTTTAACTTTAGTAAAGTAAGTTGATTCTGTTTGGAGGAATTTTTTATGTGAGCTTTAATTTTTTTTTATCTTCAAAATTCGATTACACCTTGTTTTGTAGTATACCATCTGAAACAAAAATTGGGTCAGTCCTCTATTGTAATATTTGAAAAGCGAAAATTCTAAATAGGTAGTGATAAGATTATATATATTCTTGCTCATCATATAAATAGTATCATTTTTTTATATCTTTATAAAAAGTGTAAAAGTACTTTTTTTTACTTCATTTAGAATATAAATATTAAATTTCAAATTAAATATTTAAATTCTGAAATTAAAAATGATATAAACAATTTGATTATCCCATAAATAATTACAATTTGTAAAGGAAGCCGCATTCGTTGAAAATGCTAGCAACGTTTCTTATAAATGAATTTCTTCCACAAAATCTATTCACGATTATTATAATATATAAAACTTGACATACTTGTTCGTAATTAATCAATAGGACGTTCTATTTCTATAAAATATCCCAAATTGCAAGCTTGAATTTATTCACGGGCTACCAATAGGCCACCAGTCGGGCGCGACACTTATTATCTTGTACATTTTAACTATTAAATTACACTTCTCAGAAAATTAAAGAATACTGAGGGTTTGGATAGATATTGTAGACAAGGAAGGATTGTGATGGTTGATACCTTAACCACAGACGTATTAAACAATGAGAAAAATTTACAATGATGAACTAAAAATCCTTTTAGTACTTTTTTTGGTACGAAACGAAAAATACACGGTTTGCGCATCTCAGGAGAGGAATAAAAATGTGATTTCTCATAAGAAATTTACTTTTAATAAATGGTGTGGTTTCCACTAAAGGACATCAATCTTGAACACCTTGAACAGGGGAATCTACTAGGATATTTATGAGAGACTTGCTTTTCTACTTTGAAGCTCACTTATCCCTTATGTCATTGAAAACACACATAGATAAAATAATTTCTATTGTTTATTTGCTTCTTTTACCAATAGAAATATATAAATGCTTCGTATTAGCATTAAAAATACTTGTATACCTTTTTCAACATCATTCTAGGATGATGTTTCTAATACTTAGCAACATGTTTCTCTTACTTTTTAAAAAACTTACTATTACTTTACATGAATTTAGTTTCAACTTTTAACAGTCAGCGATTTCGTAGCTCAAAAGCGGAACACCCAAACTGACCAGATAGTATTCTATCGGTAATATTTTTGCAATTGTTATATGGAATTTAGAGACTGTAGCATGCGTCTCCCAATCTTGCTTGCTTCTGAATGTCAAAATTGAAAAATGCAAATAAATTATTAGATTTGGATACAAAAACTTCTTACGAATTCTCTATACCTATATAAGTGCAAGACACTCAGCCAGCGATTAATTCAACAATCTTTTAAATGCATGAGGTTAACCCATTCAATAAATCTTTGTGACATTATTCTCAAAAAATCAAAGAAAAAGAAAGGAGCAATAAATAAATATAAAAATAAATACGTTTGATGCAAAAAGTAGTTTGCTTACCATAAAAAAAACTGTATTAAAATACCTTTCGATCTACCATGCAAATTATTACATTTTGGCTCCAGTTGAGGAATTGCTGGAGCTCCAGAGAATTCTAACTAAGCATCCGGGTAATGTAAACTCATGTTTGTGAAAATTGCAACACCATGAAGGACTTACGCGAGTGAGCTGAAATTTTCAGGAAATGCAAATTAACGCATGATATGCAAATGATTAGAATTTCATATCCATAGTGCATGCGTATGCTGAGCAGCGCCCTCTGAACGGCGGATGGATCCGAATAAATAGACGGCTGTAGCGAGGCGTGTATGATTATCGGTGGGTATCTGCTAGTGGTAAACGTTAGCTCAATCGTTACTTATGCCTCTTCGACGAAAGAGAGCTGGATTTGAACAACTTACAGAGTTTGAACGGGGGAGAATCATCGGCCTTCGTGAAGCTGGATTGTCTTATCGTGCAGTAGCCGCTCGTGTGCAGCGTAACAGCAGCACAGTGATGCGTCTTTGGAAGCAGTGGACGGACGAGTGTCGGAGAACTAGAACATCCGGGAGTGGACCCCGAAATGTGACGTCAGCTCGCGATGATAGACACCTGGTTCGCATGGCGCTGACGGACCGTACAGCTTCCTCTAGACAATTGGCAGCACAGTGGTCAATAGCTACAGGTGTTTCATTGTGTGCTTCCTCAATTCGTAGACGTCTGCTGCAGCGTGGACTGCGCGCAAGGACTCTTTTATACAGGATCCCTCTCACGCTAAACCATCGCCGCCTGCGGCTACAATGGGCCGCTCAGCATAGAGACTGGCGTGCTGTTGGCAGCATGTCGTGTTTTCTGACGAATCCCGCTTTAATTTGGGGTACCATGATGGCCGCATTCTTGTCAGACGCTATGCCGGTGAACGCCACCTTCCGGAGTGCATTATCAAACGCCACAGCGGACGAACACCCGGAGTTATGGTCTGGGGTGCCATAGCATATCATGGACGATCTCAATTGCTAAGAATTGTGGGCAATCTGAACAGCAACCGGTACATCAGTGAAGTTCTACAGCCCCAAGTTGTTCCCTTCCTTCAAAGCTTGCCAGGCGCTGTATTTCAACAGGACAATGCCCGCCCTCATATCGCTAAGACTGTTCAATCCTTCTTTGCAACACGGCAGGTACAGCTTCTTCTTTGGCCTGCGTATTCTCCGCATATGTCGCCGATTGAACATGTGTCTCGCTCGTGATCCTCGTCCTGTTGCTTCTGCAGACGAACTTTGGGTGCGCATACAAACAATATGGAATGCTCTTTCTCAAGCAGACATTCAAAATTTGTTTGACTCCATGCCACGTCGTGTAGCAGCACTTATTGCGGCGCGTGGTGGCTACACAAAATACTGATTCCAATCTCTTGTTATTGTTTGTTTGCTTTGAACATTTAATCATTTATTTGTACCACTACCACTCAACTGTGTATTAAATTTCATTCAATTATGACGATTCCTTCATGGTGTTGCAATTTTCACAAACATGAGTTTATATAAGAATTCTTGGTCATAACTTTAAAACTCATTTGATTCCCTCTACTCGCCTTGATTATACCCACACCTCGTATGCACACACAGAGTAAGCATGTCACTATTTCAGAGAGCACTTGGGTTAAAAGAATAAGAGTAGTCAAATTAAGGAATCACTTTATATTTCAGTCGAAATAACGCTTTCTGTGCGACGATATTGGCAAGAATCGTTGAACGTTGTGGCATGACTGAACAAAGTGTCAAGAAAGCAGCTGTTGACCCAGTGCGAGAACAGAAAGGGAGGATTCGTCAATACCAACGATTCAAACCAGCATAACCAGGACACTAGTGAAAGCAAGGACCCATAATAGCCTACTCAGACAACGAGATCTGAAATGACGGGGCAGTTGAGCTGGCTATTCTTCACCTGTACACACCAGTAAGCACATTGACAGTGGAGCCAGACTGTGCGTGTGTGCAACCGTGCAATCTGGAGTAGAATTATGTTCGTCAATGAATCTTGCTTCGTATTGACGTCCAATTACCAGTGAAGGCATGTCTATTACTACTCTATATCTCTATAGTATTGCATAGAGTAGTAATACAATAGGGCGTTTTGCACTATTCTAAAGAAACAAAAAGTTGTGGCAAACATCTCCTGTCCATTTTGTATTAGAGTTGCCTCTTCTTCCCTGCAAGCAATTTATTTAGAAAATTTAAACATGTTACGAAGCGATTTTGAAAATTCCGAGAAATTCTTCTTCTCAAGTCATATAATTATTTAAATCTGCGTCTTTTTAAGATAAATATATACCAGAAATGTTATTTTGCTTATAAGTTTCTTGTTTTGCGTGAAATATAATAAAACATTACAAAAACTTCATAAAAAGGAATATTTTATTTTTTATTCATTTTGGGCATGGATGGGAATCTTAGAGAAGAAAATTTATTAATAGAATATAGATACTGAATGTTTAGAAAATTCAATTTACATTTATTTGCCGTTAAAAAAGGAGTCATTTCTTTTGAAAATCGTTGTATGATAATTGACATTTTTTTCTTCCTTACCGCCATTAGCATAGGGGTAAGGACAGTTATCAAAAATCACCATGCTATCAACGCATAGCGTGAACTATAAAATCCTAAAAATGTATGCCTAAAACTAATTCTAAATGATTTCAAAGGGGTTCAGATCAATAAATGAGCATTGTAGCTATTCATTAAAACAAAAACCATCTATCTAATATATTATATTATGAAACTGGCTATGATAATCAGATATATATTGCTTATGCTTAAAAAATTGTTATTATTCATTCTATGTAACCAATAAATAAAACTAATACGTATTTATGAAAAGTATAAGGCCGTCCTTTAACAAATTTCTCAAAGCAGCCAGGCACAGTGTAGTAGAAGCTCATTTTCCCTCTGTAATGGAAGTAAATAAAGTGACACGTTACTCCTGACAGTGAACAGTGAGTCAAAGTCAGTCGTGAGTCTAAAAATCAAGTGAGGAAGGAGCATGTGTTTCCCAAAGTGGCAACCCTGATATATTATATTGCTATGGTCTGGAGACATCTCGGAAAGCAGTAAGGGGCTAACGTGACTGGCATCTGCTACACATCCCTACAACCAGGAATTGTGTTTTCTAAGATTTCCTTTTGTCATCCATACATTCTCACAATACAACAATATTCTGTTGTATGGCTCTTCTTTCACGGCCTTCTTTTTTGATGCCCATTAATCATTTGAACGAGTTGCATTTGTGCTTGTACTTCTTTCCTACGAGATTTCTCCCGTTGAACACGATTGAAATCTAATGTTGGCCTCCGATCGTCTCAGGATTTTACTCGACCACAAAAGTCTAGCAAGAAATTGCGCATGAGGACACGCCCTAATTCTACGAATATATAATTAGTCGAAAACAGCTCGCATAACAAACGGAAAACAACTATCAATTCGCTACATACTATATACAGAGGGATTCAAAGGTCATGGGCAATCTTTGAGAGGTGGTACAGCTTACGAAAGCATACATTTTTTTTATAGGAATGCAGAATCGGAAAGGACACGTTGAGAGCGCATACATTTTCTCGCAACAGCCAGGCAAAATGCTTTAAATCATTCCCGTCACGTGACGAGTTGGTAAGACCGATGTGCACTCGATTTGATTCTTACTCTATGTTTTCATTTATGAAACTCTAGTTGATTCAGTCGAGGATCATGTTCTCGACTATCCAGTGCGGCTGCAAGGACGTGCAAAAAAGCTGCTATCTTTGAAATTGTTCACCAATCACTTCTTTAACGCTACGTAGCCTGTGTTACTGTTGGTGGTGGCAATTTTGAGCATTTATTGTAAGCATATTGAATCAAAGAAGCACTTTACAATGATGTTGTAAATAAACAATGCTTTTTTATGTCGTATTTTTTGTGTGCGTGCCACAACTCGTCACTTCCAACCCTATACTCCCATACAAGAAAACCTGTATGTTTTACTGAGCTGTACCACCTCTCATTCAAACTTTGTTCCATGTATGATGTACTTGCTAAATAACACATTTACTTATGGGAAATCGTTATATATATATATATATATATATATATATATATATACGTATGTGTTTTTACTTTGAGAATATTTGGATATCTACTATACTTCCTTTCATTTGCCTCTGTCTCAGCCAATTTGTTTACGAAGAACAAATAAAGAAAAGCTTACAGAAAGCTCAAAAAGCAAAAACTTCAGCAAATGCTTTAGCTGAAGACGAATTCCCCTTGTTTTATAAAATAAATAATAAATAATTTCTAAAAAGAAATATTATTGTCAGCCCACTTAGCAAATCTCCACCATTTATTCATTTATTCTTAAATTCGGAGCATCCAAAAAAGAAGTTACAAGGGAAAGGTTTTTTGATGTGCTCACTGTAACTATTCTTGACATGAAATTTTCATTATGAAGCTTATAGATGTAGACTTTTGTTTAAAAACGACTTACAGTAGAACATTAAAAGAAATTTCCTGGATTTCAAAATAATATTTCAAATGTTATTACTAAGCAGTTTTGAAACCAATGTAAGATTGTAGTAATAGTTTCGTTAATGATTTTTTTCAAAAGTGATGTTTAATTGTAATAATATTTTAATTTAAAAATTTTTAGTTTAAATTGAAACCTAAGATATATTTTTAAAACAAAATGTTTATTAGCGTGTTTAAATATCCTCAGAAACTAGCAAATGTTGGTAGTGAGTACAATTTACAACCGGTAAACTGTACATTTTGAGATATTGTAAGTCAAAAAATAACACAGTTGCCGCAGTTGTGGTCCAATGGTGCACCAGGTACACAGCAAATTGCACCAGGTTTGTTTGGTTTGTTGCTCTACGGCCATTTTCAGCACACTTTAGCCTAATTAGACAGGGACTTATAGTTCAACATGGATTCTGAACTACTCACAAACATCCATTCCATCACCAGAATTCGAAACTGAAGCATGGCAGGAGGTTTCATGTTCAATGCCTCTGGTTTCGTCCATTGCAGTCACTTCTTTCAGAAAAGAAGAGACTTGGTGGCATCGTGACAACATTTGTAAGCATTTCTCATCGACATTCATCAGAGTTACACCCATACGTCATCATTTTTCGGAGGCGCTATTTAAAGATTAATATATATGATTGGTTTGCATGATCCCTCGATGTACAGTAGCAAAGAAGGAAAAAATCCACAATAAATCCAAGTTTCCGAATTATTTAAAAACAATATACTTCTTTGTACTCTTTCCCGCCGCATTATTTTAGTTATGAGAGAGTTGACTTATTTAGAAATATTATTAATGTAAATTTATGATATAAGTATAAATTTTATTACAACTAAACAGCATAATTTGTTTCAGATTTTTTTGGTAAATTGATATCTATTTTTAAACAACTCAAAGAGGCAATCAGAATTCTTTCAAGAAAATATGCGAATTGGCTGAAAGTATTATGAAACTCAATTCTATTATATATTTTAGATGTGTCGCATTTTTTTAATAATTACTTAAATCAAAAGAACGCAGTTCTTGATTATAAACAGTTCCATAGATCTATTTTTGATGAAATGTTTGAAATGTGTTTGGTATCTTATTGCCAGAATAAATAATGAATTTTGGTAATTTATTTGGTTAAATTCATTATTCAATGAAATTGATCATTTCACCACTATAATCTCTCACCTCTAAGGAAAAAAGAAATAATACTGAAATAATTTCAAATGTGAAATATTTTGAAATGATTTTCCTTCGTTCACATCAGGACGAAATGTTAGCAACAGAAAATTTTAACTATATTAACACCAGAATGAAAACAAAAGGATAAATACGAACAAAAGTATTTCAAAAAAATATTCCTTTTATCTAGCACAAAAGTAAAAATAGTTTAAATCCCTCAATAATATTCGGCTCGGTCCATTGTTATTTATTTCTCAGCTAAAGTGTATTTATTATATAATGATTATCTCAGAAAAATTAAGGAAAATATAAAAAAAATTGTGATTGTGAAATTTCTATTCACTGGACATCTATCCAACATTACTTCACAAATTAGGCACAAAAGGAAACAATAAATAAGGAAAATAAGAAAATACATAAAAAACATTGAAACATTTGAATTCAGTGGGCGGGCAATCTCAATATGAAGTGCATTACAACTCACTCCCAACCATTCTGCTATAGCAGGGGTCTCAAAACTACGGCCCGCGGACCAAATCCGGCCCGCCAGTGTCATCAATCCGGCTCGCAACAGCGAATAGCTTATTGTTGCTGTAATAAGTTGTATAAAAAAACACAGAATGATAATTACTCGGTTTTATTTACTTGCTAGGTAAAGCTTCATGACAAGCATAATACGCAGAAAATGTAACTTAAGCATAACAACTAACATGTAATTGAAATGAATCCCACTAACACTGTAAACTAGTGAACATCCCACGGTAGTTATACCTACTTATTTCCGCTTTTAACCAATAGATGTCGTCAAGTGTAACCAGTGTTTAACCAGCGAATTTAGCAAGCATATGCTCGCTCAGAGCGCGTACTAGTCTAGAAATTATAGATAATGGCAGAAAAATTAAAACGGTTTTGGCCCTTGGTACTTACTGGAGTAAACAGTATAGCCCTAAGGCTGGAAAGTTTGGAGACCCCTGTGCTATAGGAATAACCAGGACTCGCTTCTATTTGCCCAAAGGCGCTCTAACGTAACCCTATAAATGACGTCGAGTAGCAAAACATAACTGTCTCGCTGAGATATTTCTACTTGTAGAAACTGCAGTCACTTTGGCAGTCACTGTTTTCGGCCATGTATTCAGGGATGTTACACGACATCAGAAGTATTAATGTGTATTTCTTATTTTGATGTAACGTTATTTTTTTACTTTTACGCTTACTGCGTAATTTTCATGAAAGTTTACTTATTTTCGTTCATAGAATCTCAATTTTCCTTATTTTTGGAAACCATTACATATTTTCCATTTTTCACTTCCCTTTGCTACTTGATAACTTTATTATTTAACCAACTTATAATCTTAGGACAACCATTGGCACTGAAGAATCCACTTTCTCAGCTCATGATTGTCATATTTTTATCACTACCTCTTAGGGTGGGGAATCCAATTAAATTTGTAAAGAATGCAAGTCCGTTTTACGCACGCTCCTCGAAAAGAACTCTTCTTGATTTCTGGCCAAATGTTAGGCTGACCTGAAATCACTCGCTGCTAGACATGTAGAAGATGAAGTGTTTCCACGGGGATTGCTACATTGAATCACACTCTGCTATCGCAATTTGGAATGAACCCCCTCCAGGAGAAGCATTTGCAAGGTTTGCTTCCTGCTCAACGGAAAGACTTGCCGGTCTACGTATTTATAGTACCCTTTCCATGGGGCTTTTGAATTAGTTACTCTTGTTTGATTGCGAACTGAGAGTTGATTGTTTGATTGAGAACTGAGTTTTTAAAATGCACCAGGCCGCATGGTCCCTCAATTCGAAATCTTTTATACAATTTTTCCGTTTCATATTTATTTCTCGATACATGAACAAGAAATCAGGATATGAACTCCCATTGAAACACGAAGTTTATGTATGCTCATGCAGGCCAAGCTTCATTGCACCTGCCACTAAAAATTTTTTGTTTATGATCATCTAACGATGGTTAAAGCTGATGCACAACTGAATAGAATTTCTGCTGCAAATAGAATAGAATAGAATATTTGAACAGAATAATTGGACACACTTTTAAAAAAATCAAATTTTGTTTAATTTTATGTAAATATGCAAAAAGATTCTATTACGGTTTCAAGTATATTCTCCAAATTATCTGCAAGGAGGCAACAGTTTTTTTCAATGTGAAATGAAAAAACTCCAACACAAATGAAGAATAAGAGAATTGAGTGGGATTGAAAACAAAAAATGAAATGATTTAACGAATGGGTTGATTTGAGTGAAACAATTTATACCCTATCCGCATTTTTATTATATTAAGTATGTTAATAAATTCAAGAGACATCAACAGTTTAAGTTGGAATAACTTTTGGTTCTGTCTAATTGTTAATTTTGCGATTTGAAAAGCGCTAAGAGAAAAAAATACTTATTGAATTAGGATATATATGTTTTTACGGAAAGAATTCGTTTTTTCAAAACAGATAGGATATTAATATAGCATTCTGTATTATTTTAGTCGGAGAATTCAGACCTATGTGTTTCCGAACTGTAGTTCGATACCCAATAAAAGACCCGAGTTACGCTAGGTATGGGCGTCATAAAACAGGGAACTGAAAGTCCCTCTATTGGTTTCGAGGATGAATGCCACCCTTAAATGTTTCAAATCAGATGAAATTCGGTTTTCCATGGTGCACTTTGATGATGCTGAATCTGCTACATTGATACCAGAACAGTGGCAAATGACTTCAGGTAGGATGCCACATATTTGAAGCAGCGCATATTATTCTGAGATAATTTATGTTTATTATCTTATAATGGATTCATTGACTGAAACCCTTTTCATTGTTACACACGCATAAATATTAGATCTTTAGTCATTAATTCTACCCATTGACTTTTAAAAATCTCAAATAAAGCTTCCTTCACATCTATCAAGTTTCATCGAATTCTCGTAGGTTTGATTTTCGAAATGTGTGAGGCTCAATTATTTTATAATATCTTGTTACACACCCTTCCTATTGGCTTGCATGTCTTACAAGAATGAAAGTTGAACCATATTGAAGATGAATTTCGCAATGCATTCAATCTTTTCCTCGAAGCGTCTTTGATGAGCCGACTCTAGCGCCAAGGTTTAAGATAAAACCGATTTAATGAGCAATTGGTTATTGATTTGTTAAGCCTTTTTTTTTTTGTATCAACATCTTCCTTCCAAATTTTTCTTTTTTGTACATCATTTGCAAACTGTATTGCAACATACATTGTATAATTTACAAGTTACGATCTCCCATTAGCTTAGAGCTAACGAAAACTGTTGTTACCAGAGACAGTCTTCTTATATGTGTAACATTAAATTAAAATTATATTAAATTGACATTATATATTAAAAGTTAAGTACCACCCAACGTCACAAGAAAATGTTTTTACGTCAAAGATACCAGATGGGCTGAAAAGTTCATAGGCTAGCATAGAAAAATTCTTTTTTTTTTATAGAATTTGATTTTATTATTCAATATAGTTGCCTTCGAGGGCAATACAACGATTATAGCGGTCATACAATTTTTCGATACCATTTTTATAGTACGATTTGTCTTTAGCCTCAAAATAGGCTTCAGTTTCGGCGATTACCTCTTCATCGGCGCGAAATTTCTGTCCAGCGAGCATCCTTTTGAGGTCTGAGAACAGGAAAAAGTCGCTGGGGTCCAGATCTGGAGAATACGGTGGATGCGGAAGCAATTCGAAGCCCAATTCATGCAATTTTGCCATCGTTTTCATTGATTTGTGACACGGTGCATTGTCTTAATGAAACAGCACTTTCTTCTTCTTCAAATGAGGCCGTTTTTTTCCGCGATTTCGTCTTTCAAACGCTCCAATAACGTTACGTAATAGTCGCTGTTTATGGTTTTTCCCTTTTTAAGATAGTCAATGAATATTATACCATGCGTATCCCAAAATACTGATGCCATAACCTTGCCAACCGACTTTTTGCGTCTTTCCACGCTTTGGAGTCGGTTCATCACGTGCAGTCCACTCGGCTGACTGTCGATTGGATGTAGATTGGTGTGAAATGATGGAGACATGTCTCATCCATTGTCACATATCGACGCAAAAATTCGGGTTTATTACGATTGAACAGCTCCAAACACTGCTTAGAATCCTCAATTTGTTGTTGTTTTGGGTCGATTGTGAGCTCGCGCGGCACCCACTTTGAACAGAGCTTTCGCATATCCAAATATTCATTCACGATATGTCCAACACGGTCCTTTGATATCTTTAAGGTCTCAGCTATCTCAATTAACTTCACTTTACGGTTATCAGAAATTATTTTGTAGACTTTTTGGATGTTTTCGTCGATAACAGCCTCTTTTGGGCGTCCACTGCGTGCATTGTCCTCGGTGCTCATTTCGCCTCGTTTAAATTTAGCAAACCACTTCTCTACGGTTGATTTTCCTGGTGCAAAGTCCGAATAATGTTTATAAAGCCAAGCCTTGGCTTCAATAGTATTTTTTCGCCAAAAAGCAATGCTTTATTAACACACGAAATTTCTTTTTATCCATTTTTTTCTACTAACAAAAGTTGCTTCACTAAAAATGCTATAACTTACATACTAATAGTACAACAGCTGTCAAATTTATACACGTGTTTTTTGAAGGTTAGGGCTAAATAAAAATCATATGGATTTAATACTAGTAGCACCATCTATGTGTCAGCCTACGAACTGTTCAGCCCACCAGTTAACGTCAAAAAACATTACAAGAAATTTTTTGTTGAAAGTGTAAATTGCTATTGTATCATATGAAATCAAAGATTATAAATTTCTTTTTTGAAGCCGCATGTATCATTGTAGTATATGTTAACGATTCATGGAGGCTTTTTATTTGGTTTTGTCGAGCAACAATGCAGTTTTCGCTAATATCCTTTTAAAGTAGTTTTTATTTGATATTTCATTCTTAGTGATTTGTAGTAAAGACTTTGCATAATAAAACAGGGCTCTAAAAAAAGAATAGGATAAAGTATATCAAAAGTCAGTTTTTATTAAAGGTCTTTTTCTTGATTATTTTCTCCCAAATATTAGTAAACGAATTAAGTTATTTTCCACTGAAGTAACACTTGGCGCCACCAAAATCTTCCATTCTTTTATGAAGAATAAACAATGTTTCCAGATAACATATGTGCTATTAGAGTGTTACAAAAATAAATAACAATTCCTTTCAATTATTTAAAGAACAATCCTCAGTTCAATGTTATCTTTTCTTACGGCTGGCAATATATAGATTGTAGCTAACATATGTTAAGTCTGTAACACCACAGTTTTAAAAACTGTATAGAGTTAAAATAAAAACTTTAATATCACATTAAAAAATAATAGAATCAATTATATTTCATGTTGACTAAATACAGCACAAATTTGTATTATTAGGGGTAACATGAATTTTTATTTTGAAATGTACTAAATACCAAAAATATTAAAAGTGGATTTAAATTTCTGTTGGAATTTTTGAATGTTTCTTGATAAATAAACAGATTACCCCACGATCTTAGTTTAATTGATTTAGAAATTACACAAAATAAAAAGATAACATGGAAAATACACTTTTCAAATTTTTTGCATCCTACATTCAAAAGCACAAAAAGCTTTTCAAAAAGTAGAGGATTATGAAAAACAATAATGAAAGCAATGTGTAAAAACTTAAAATTTTAAAATTAATCAAAATAAGATTTTCTTGGCAACTCGACAGTTGCTTAAGTAAAGCTGCATTTACAAAAAGGATGTATATAAGAATTACTTAAGATTAATTTATATTAATTGAATCAGAGTTGTAAAACAAAAAAAGCTAATTAAAATGTTTAAGATATTCATCATGACAACTAAGTAAAAATGTTGCAGCATAATAATTTTTTATTTATTTTTGGGCTAATATTTTTTAAAACATTGAGTAAGTCCAGAAGATTTAATTACTGAAACAACTTCGAAAATAAGAAGAAGAAATGCAATTTGGCATTTTTAAAAAAAACTTGATTAATTTTATACAAATGGCAGTATGGGGAGCTTTAGAAACGGTAGTCATGACCCAGTGTGCATTTGCTGCAATGTACCCTCAATTTACTATTGCAATTTTGCTACAGGCTACCTCTCATCCTCTTCGAAAGACTTTCCGGCTTACGGAGTTGCCCATACATCGCAATAAATAAGGCAGATCGGCTTCATTTGTCGGGTTTCGAATAGATTTAAATAATTCAATTCGAAACCTAATCAATTTTATATATATTTTTATGTAATTAGAGTTTGAATTGGGCAGTTTGAATTGGGCAGTTCAAGCTTAAGACTAAAATTGCCAGTTCATCAGAAATCCCTTGATGGAAGGGCCAATCTTCCTGCATACAACTATCGACGAATGCAGTTGGCAATTTCTTTTAGAAAGGATATTTTGAATCAGCTTCAGAATATCGAATCAAATGCCATTGTATCTGAATCTCAAAGTACAGTCACATTTTAGATATCGCACAACAATGTTTGTTAGAAAAACAGTGTTTACTCTTTTAGCCTATGTTTTTACTGTATTTCATTAATATTTATTTAATACGAATATTAATAAAAACAATTATTAGAAGGCCATGACAAAATTTGAATTTTTACAAATACAGGTGAGGGAGTACCTTTTGCATGTACTTATTCAAATTCCATAATGCTAGCTTTTTATTTCATGCAGTTTTCTACAAAGCAGCATTTAAAAATCATTTGTTACATTTTTCACCATTAAAACAAAATAAATTAAAAATTTGTACCCAAAATTTATTTGCAATCGTAAAATAAAAGATGGAAAAGCAGGGAATGAAATTCTGTGAAAAGTTTATTCCAGAGAAGAATTTCAAAGTGACTGTGATATCGAAAAATAGCCCAGATAAATGACCAAAATGCAAATATTTGAATCCTACGGAATAATAATTGCACAGAAAAAAACCACTCCGAAGTTACCTTTCCCCCTCATTATACCACTTTGTTTTAATCTGTCTGGCTTGGTCACTTGCCAAATTCCTAAGAGGCAATTGCTCGGCTAAACATGGCGTGCGCAGCCGTCGTGAAGGTCTTCTCAGGTTCGAATCTTCTGCATTCGCAGCTTTCTGAAATGATGAGATTCGATGGTGATTGTAACAACATCTCGTATAAGCATCTCGTATCGACATTTAACCTGCTTGAGGAGAGTTTTCGAAGGTTTTCTTTCATGTAACACATAAATGTAGAGAAATGTCGATATATCGATAGAGGGCGCTATTTTGCTATTTGACCACGATTTTGATCTCCGCATTTTAACTTGCTCCGCCTCTTTTTTTTTTTTTTTTTCTGTATACTGTTTTGATGAACATATTAAAATCTATTGAACTATAATTTCTCTTAGTTTTAAAAATATTTAAAACTAAGAGAAATAATAGTTTAATAGTTTTCAATACTATTTTGTAAATAGAACAAATAAATAGTTTTAATGCCATTTTCTAATAAAAATAAATTAAAAGTTTATTTCTATTAGAAAATAGCTTGATGCTGCAATTGTTATTTGATTGTTTAATTACTGCAAGAATTTTTTTTTTTTCAATAGAAATAAATTAAGCATTTTTAATACTATTTCTACTTCGAACTCTTTGTACCTAATCCAGTTTTCCTTTACATTACTTTTCTGTTCCGTACAGGAATTTTTTTGAACCTGACGACCGTGTTATATGAGTGTCACCTGTATTTCATCTGATTTTCCCCCGTTTTTTTATTTCATAAACATTAATTGCCAAAAATTAGCGCACTAAGAAGGGACCTTAACAAAAGATGGCGGGAAAGTTTGTGTTAAGCAAATGCCCTTCAATAGTCGTCCTGAGGTATACGCAGTTTATTTAGTCAGAGATGCTCGTTACTTGGCTGCAGTTTGAAAGAAAAGAATCACTGAGATGGCAGTGGCTGAGGGAACTGCCCATCACCTCCGCCTCTCTGACCACTCTGTAAGGAGGTGTTGAGGCCAATAGGCTAGAGAGATGCGCCCTCGAATGACTGTCGAGGATAATCTACGATACCATAATAGACATTTTGGAACATCTCTAATAAAAAGTCTAGATCAACAGCATTAAATTCTAGAGCCTCTAGCATTAAAGATTCAAGATTAAAAAACAATTCTTGCAGTCAATTCATATGACAGCAAATAAATTTTCATGTATTTAATATTATAATTTTTGTACAGTATTTTTACTGAATAATTTAAAGCAATTCATTTGATTCTCTAACCAGTGAATTTGTTGCAAGGATTTTTTTTTTTTCATAGTTTTCATGGTAGTTTTTTTTTTTTTTTTTTTTAAATCCTTCATTTTTTTCATGATATCCTTGAAGTAAATTCATGTTTGTAAAAATTACAACAACATGAAGGAATCATACGAATGAGATAGCAGGTGCAGGATACGAAAGGGACAGTATCATATGCAAATGATTGCATATGATACTGTCACAGTGATTGCGTAAACGTGGGTTAAACGGCATTGCTAGCAATATAAACAGAGGTCTATAGAAGAAAATGTAATGTAGCGTGTCATTGTCTGCTTGAGGTAAAAATTCCATGAGAAGTTTCCATGCCCAGTAAAATGCAAACTCCAGCCTATCAAATTGCAGAGTATAGGGACCGTGTTGTCATAACAGCGATGCAAGTTTAGAAACAGTGAGCTCGAGAGAATTGGATGAGCCGCAAACCCAACAGTGGAGCACATGGGCTTCATCTTCATGACGGCGTTGGACAGTGCAGCTCAACATCGACAGTTGGCGATATTAGCGCAAAGTTGGAGTATAACAACAGTTGGGCTAATGCCGGCTTCCACAGTTTACCGGAGTCTGCTAGCCATAACTTGTGTGAGCGCCTTCTTTTAGTCTTGATTCCCCATGGGCACCTCCAGTTACAGTGGAATCGCATACTCTATTGGCAATTAATAAACTTTTACAATGAATCTCACTTCAGTTTAAACTACTATGATGGTCGCCATAGAAATCCAAGGTACATTGTACTGGACATGCTTTCCTTCAAAACAGAGGAGTATTGTTGCTAGCTTTAATAGCTATCACATATTAAACATGTGTCGGATTTCGTTAGTAAACAGCACCTAATACGTTTGTACATAAGCAATGTTATTCCTCAGGTACACATTCTAACTATATTTCATTCAATGCCGGACGGAGTAATAGTAGACAAATTTTTGCAATAAATATGTGGAAGTTATTTTAAAATTTTGCCATAATTAAAAATTTGCTTGTTACAACATTCTATTACAACTAACTTAGAATTTTCGGAATTAATAGAAATAAATATAATAATTATCAATAATTTTAAAAGAGCCATGAACGGTTACATAATTTAAGAAAAGTTTTTCTTTTTATTTGTCTATTGGCATTTTATCGCATTTTACTTTTTATTCCCGTTTGTTAAAGTTATTATTTATTTCAAAAACTGGAAAACATGAGGAATATAATACCATCTTACGGTTACCGTATTGTAAAAGGTTATCAAACAAATTATCAGCAAAGGTTACAAACTAATCCTTGTGAGAGAAATGTGATCGATGTTATATCAAAAACTTGTTCCTAGAATTCCGTATTGTATGAAAATCGTCTTCATGGAAAACTGAATAATAGAAGGATTATCACAAAGGGTTCAGAATAATGTACTGATGATTAGCTCGGTTGACTTCTGAAAGGATAGAACTCGTCAAACAAATCAAAGATGCCCGTGACTATACAGGGAATAGGCACAATAAATCTACATACCGAAAAGTGTTCTCCTTAGAAAGGCAATCCATGGCCCATGAATCACAGAGGGGCTCACATTCACCCATCTCGCTACATAGGATTGACATGTTCAGATGCCCGACGAGAAGTGTTCCTCCTAAATTGCAGTAGGATCAAAGTAACTATTTCAAATAACATAAGTAATGATTGTAAACTCCTGGGCCATATTATGTGTAATATTGAATGTACTATACACCTTCAGTCTACTGGGTGAATGGTCAAGTACCCTGTATTATAAAATAACAACAACATATTTTCTGTGGTATAACATTTCTGCTCGAAAACCTTTCTTTTGAAATAGATTGACATACAATCTTTAAGAACCCTTATAAATCGCCACTATCACACTTTCCTATATATCTGGAGTTAAGAATCTCTTAATTCTACTTTGATAAGATTCCATTTTACCAACCATCACTGAAAGTGTGCACAACAGTATTATTTAATATAGAAAACTATTGTAAACCGCCTTAAAAATAAACTTTTCCCAAATGTTAAAGAAAAATTGCATAAATTCTAAAAGTAAATTTTCTATTCATTGGATATGAATCCATTTCCACAGTTAGTTTCAAATGGCGGTCATCTGCTTCCTTAGTTCGTCCTCGGATGTGCCTTCTAGAAGTTGATTCTGTTCTTAGAAAGGCAATCCATGGCCCGTGAATCACAGAGGGGCTCCTATTCACTCATCTCGCTACATAGGATTGACTCTATTCGCCCAATGGCACACTGTCTTAATTCTTCAGATAAATGATGTTCTGTAACCATATCTAAAGCACGGCTGTTTCGCAGTTTCTACTTGTAGAAACTACAATCACTTTTAAAACCCGTTTTCGGCCAATGACGTTTATCTACACGTATTTGTATATCATATTCTGATACAGCATTACTTCTTACGTATATTGCGTGATTTTTATGAAAAACTTATTTGTGTTTGGCCGCATAACAATCATTTTCTGATTTTTTTTTTTTTTTTTTTTTTTTTAACTGGTGTTAAATTAAACACTAACACTTTGTTTTGGCACGTAAGTTTGGCTGGAAGATTATTATGGGGGAAATGAAAGGCTTATGTATGCTTATGTAACTTTTTTTTAAGTAAACTACAAATGACATGTGAGAAAGGTGCATTGTTCTGTGAAGTGAAATGTGTTGTGTCTTCCCCAGCCCTCCCTACAAGGTGTATCCGGTGTCGGAGGAGAAGCGCAAGCAGCGTCGCATCCGCACCACCTTCACCAGCGGCCAGCTGAAGGAGCTGGAGAAGGCCTTCCAGGAGACGCACTACCCGGACATCTACACCCGAGAGGAGATCGCGCTGCGCACCGACCTCACCGAAGCCCGTGTGCAGGTACATTCCTATTACACAATCATTGCTTTTTCCAAAGGATCACCACTTCAGCATATAAGACACAATCTATAAAAATCCACATTCATAATAATATAGCCTTCACGAATCCAGTGGCTCAATAGAAACGTCCCTTCAATTCCTATTCAAACGAGAATAAAAAATATCTAATAATTAAGGGATTTATGAAAGGGACTATATTTTTATCTATTGAAATTCTAAAATTATAAAAGTGTTTTCTTCAGCGATTTCGCAATAAATCCATTTTTCTTAGGATTGTGAATACCATTTTAGATTCCATCTCAAATTCAGTCATTCGTGCAATTGTAGTGTTAAGAGGTGCAAAATGCTCAACATATTTTAAAGTGTACTCAAGTTGAAAGAGACAGAAATATTCTCAAGCAAAATCTTCAAATTTCAAGGAAACACTGACCGTTCATTTGTAGAGATAAAAACCTCTTTTTCCCGCTGCTGGGGAATTTGAGAATTCTATTAATATAATTTATGTGTACCTATATATGTATATATGCACATTGTGACAAAGTAGTGTGTTTTTCTTTCTTTAGATTAATGCTTTTACTTTTCCTCCTGTAAATGTTTTTGTATTTTAATTTTATATGTTACTTTTGCTATTTTTCTTTTCTTTTTTTAATCTTTTTTGTTAATATTATTCATTTTATATATTTTTTTAATCCTCTTTACGTCTCCCTTGTATTATTATATACTATTTAAAAATTGTGTGAATATTACTTGTTTTAATTAGTCTTGTGTTATATTTGCACAAGGAGATTGCATGTAGTTAGATAAAAATTTCTAAATTTGTCAACGACGAAAAACAAATGCCACTTAAATAAAAAAGCTACTCGAACATTTTTTTTTCGAATGCTTATTTTCAACGGAAAAAAACAAGTAATAACTTTTAAACAGAACTCAGTTTAGAATTCTCCAATCATTTACATAATAAATAGAATAGAAAACTATGTTTGGATTTATATTTTTGAATGTATCGTTATTCAAAGGACTTTTATATCAAAAGTAAGTTTAAATTCCATATCATGCTTCCAGCGTTAATTTTAGCCCATTCGAAGAATTGACCATACGAATTGTACAAGGTGAGTTGAATGCTTATTTAATTACAATTCACTCGTATTTTAGCTCTTTCTCTGAGGTAAGACAAACTAACGTTTTTTTATATTAACCATTTGTGGACAAGGTATTAATTATATATATGGGATTTTCTCCGAGGTGATAAATTAGTATGCAAGCATTCAAAAGACATGTTTGAATATTACTTGAATAGTAGTTTTAAAGATGAGTTCATGTGTGCCATATCTTGACAGTATTCAGAATGGCAAAATTGCTAAAGTTTGGAGTCACTGAACTTTAAATATTGAAATGCCATAATTAAAAAACTAATACCTACAATCCATACACATTTAATATGAACTTTAGTATAAATTTATTCTATGGTATGTTAAAAAGTTTATTCAGATATTATTTTAAAACTTTAAAGAATAATCGAACTATTGCTGGGGTATTTCAAACCTATTTTTAGCCTATAATTTATCCAACATATTTCAACTTATAAAGGAGTCATTGTGATTTATTAAACAAAGAGCAACAAATATAATATTCTACCCTAAGAAATAGAAATTTGTCTTCTATTTTTTTTTCCTCAGATCAAATCAAAGCCTTTAATTACCATTCAAAAAGAGAGGCAAATGTACAACTATAAACAGAATACTATGAAAGTGTCGGAAATCTGGAGAAAAAAACAATTAATGTAAATGGATTGCATGATAACATATCCTGCTAAAAACCTGATTTATTGACAGACTTTAAAGTTAAAATTTGTCCGCGTCGAACACCTACAAATAGAGTAACTAATGACAATATTTAGAGCAGCTAGACCATGTCGAAATGGTTGCATCAATTATTTTTATTTCAATCAATTATTTTTTTTCATTTTCCCACCGCATACAAAGTGTTTTTTTTTTTATTTGCGATTCATATTAGTAACAAAATTGATATATGCCACATTATACCGATGTATGCTTTCATTCAAATCATGGAGATAAGTGAATAACTGTGAACCAATAATTCGATTCGTTCAATACTGGGAATTCCTAACTCTACATTTTCGAATGAATGTCATTCGCCATTTTCTCCCTCCAAAATTACATTATAGTGAAGGATGGATGAGTGTCTGTTCATAACATCTAATGCAAAACGAAAAATATATTTCGAGACAGTGTTGCCACAAAAACATATTTATTTTTTATTGCATCTGTAAACGATTGCTTTTGTTTCGTTCCATGGTTTTAAATGTTATAGCATAAACAACTAGACGAGAAAATTGACGTTTCAAGATTTCAATGATATAAAAATTGAAAAAAATATGTTTCGAATCTTTGAAGTATATCTTTGACACAAAGATGAAAATAGTTATGCCAAAGGATCCCATTTTCAAGATAATTAGTTTATATATTATGAATGACATTAAATTCATTACCATTACTTTGCAAGGTCTTTCTTATATTCGGTGCCAGTTATGTATAAAAATGTGAAAAAATCTAATAATTTGTTTTTTATTATAACATTAGTTTTTGAACATACTGTGTTCAAACTTAGACTGGGGAACTTCCTTACCTATATTGAGAATTTATTCGCTTTTACATGTCATTTTATGAAAAATTAATCCTTGGAATTTCAATATTCAGGTATGGTTTCAAAACCGGCGAGCCAAATTTAGAAAACAAGAAAGATTAAACCAACAAAAAAAACAAGCACAACAGCAATCCAGCCAAAAGTCCAACAACAGCACCAGTCCTTCAGGAAACAACAGCCAATCATCAATAACGGGCCACAACAACAATGGCAGCAGCCTTCAAATAAGCAGTAATGGATCTTCTAAAGATTCTACTCTTGAAAATTCGAAAATTGTTTCGTCTATGATGCCTCCGCCACCTCCACCCAATACTAAGTCTTTAAATGGTATGTATTGAAACGAAAAAGAAAGCTATTTTATAAACTGATCTACTCTTTAAAAATTTTAGGATTGTCTTCAAGAATATACAATAATCTATTTACTGAAGATTTGATGCCAAGAGGATTACTTTCAATCTACAGAAGGGAAAGATATAACTAACTTATGATTTTAACTTTCGGTAACAATTGTGATATGTACAGGGTAAAAATATAAGAAATCAATTTTTAAATCAAAGAATGAAAAATAATTATACAAGTAAAAGAATAAAGAGGCCATGCCCTATCAGACAATGTAAAGGTCAATAAAAGAAGAAAGATTTAATTCAAATAATAAAAAGAAGGAATTTTTAAATGATTTATTCAATAAGAAAGTGCATATCATTAGTAAAGAGAATACAAAGCTAGTGAATCAGTTATAATTTCCTTATTTGTCACGAATCCTTAGCATTTATAAATATATTGACATTTAATTTAATCAAATATGCCGAAGTCTAGAAAATTCTTGAGACTTAAAAATTAATTTTTATTTTTTTATAAAATTATTTTAATGGACATTTCGTTTGATCGCAATACTAACACAATACTGGTATTGACACTTATAGTTGGAAAACCAAAAGAGATTTCTGCCATTTTAACGTTTTATTTTTTTGTATTTCCGTTACAGAATATCCACAAGAATTCTCAAATTCCAGCTTAACGTATTATCTTCCAAGAGGATAACTTACGTGAAAGATATGCGAAAAGAATTTCGAGTGTTCATCAATTGCATTATAAGAAAATCATCAAGAATTCCGCTACTAAACCAGCATAATAATCAGCATTCAAAAATTCAATTTTTAGGAGCTTATGAACTCATTCTACGAGGCATCAAATGTAATGAGTCGATAATGGTGTTGTGAGATACTTAATAAAAATGTTTTATATTAATTCTATTCTGAAGCATTTCCTACTATGACATCACTGTCTCCTGGGATTAATTTATGTGGGAGCAATTTATGATCAGAAATTACCAGCTCGACTCTTTTGGGAAAGATTATGTGGACAGAACTGAAGGATCATGGGGTTCTTGAACAAACTGTCTTAATTTAATGATGCGTATTTATTTTTCTGTGCGTTTTTCGAAAACTCAGCATATCACAGAAATGTAAAAAATCAGCGGAATGTTCATTTCAACAATATAAATGTTTCTTAATCCAGAAACTGTCAATTCTATGTAAAATAAATTTTGTGACTGACTGAATGCCACATTGGTAATGTTGTATATTAACTGGTTAAGTCTGTAAGTATTGATTCATTCATGTGTGGAATTAAATGTTCTCATGCTATTCACATCTTATGTGTAATAAACTTTATAATAACTTATTTTTTTATCTGAATCTTTATTGGTTTTCTTCTTGGGCAACTTTGGAAGACTACTAAATAATTTTCAACTAAATAATTTTCAATCCTTCTATACACTGCTTTTGCCATCGTAATATATTAATGAGATAAAGAAATAATTTACAATATTATAATTATTACATACATTCTGTAAATTAAATCCACTGAACATATTACTTTATTTGCATAATTTGCATAGATTTTCACGATAGGGCATGGTTCTTCTATCGCTGTTATTAAGATTTGCCATGTCTTAAGCCAATGGTGGCTCTTAACAATTACGACTTTAACCCCAAGCTTTTTTTTTATAAATTAATGCTATACTTGTTTTAACGTTTTATTCAATTTATTTTAAATAAGAAAAATAATAATATAAATTTTTTTACTCTCAATTAAAGTAGTTAGATTATTAATCTACAAAAATTATCATTAATTGCAATTAACAGTTATGACTCCTTATTCAATTTCACCGAAATTAATAAACAAAATGTTCATTTCTTACTGCAAAAATAACCCAGCATTTTTCATGTCTTTGGTTATCAATGGAAAAAGAGGAGCATTTTTTAAGATTTTGCTCATTAAATGATGCATTATTAGAAAGTTGTCTTTGCTATCAAAACACAAGTAGGTCCCGATTTGTCAATTGATAGTAACCAAATGAAATAAAAAAAAAAAAAACTACCCGCATTAAATTGTTGTTAAAAAAGAATTCATTATTACTTTTAAATTTAAAATTAGGAATTCTTTATCAATCAGGAAGTAATTATTAGTAATAGTAAACATTTTGGTAATAAAAAGTACTTTTATAAAAAGCTCGCCACTTTTTTTTTTTTTTTTTGCTTAACGTGATTAAATTTTAATCTGCAGAAAATACTCCAGTTTGATTAATTTGATTAAGCAATTCTTAGATTTATATTCTTGTTATTATTTTCTTTTTGTGAAGACAGAACCTTTTGTCTGCATTTAACGAAAAAAAGTCTCGGGTGACAAGTAAAATGCATTCATTCAAACAATAATATTTAAGCAAAATAGTTATCAAATAATGTACAATGAAATGCATTTCATAATCAAAGTCAAAATATCGTAAAGTAATAACTATTGATTTCTTTACCAGTACATTTTATTTTTATCATTCAAAATTTTAATCAATGAAATAAGAAACATCTTAGAAAATAAAAATGGAAATTGCACTAGATTGGTGTTTGAACAACAACAAAACTTCATTAACTTTATCATTTTGTGTAATTAAAATTTTAAAAATGAATAAAATAAGCACGTAAAAATCTTAGTCTCAAAATTTACGATTTTTTTCCTATTGGACAGAATTCACAATAGGCCTGAACAGTTGTATATAAATGATTATATAATTTATAAACGAGACATGTTCCGATTTAGCCTCACTTCCTGAAAACGCTAGTAATTGCCAACTTCGAATTAAGTGTAAAAATTATTTTAATCAAGCTCTTTCTATTTGATTATATAAAATATATTTCACGGAATTTGACTAAATTTGGTGTAGACTCAATTTAGAACGAAAGTTTAAATTTCGTTTAAAAATATTAAATTCTAACTAACAAAAGAAAATGTCATTGTAAATTAGATAAACTTAACTTGTGATCTGAAAAAAAAAACTTCTTAACTTCTAAATTCTTAAACTGAACTTCCCAAAAAAATATCACGTACCTAATAGCTATTACAAAAATTTGATATGTTTTTTTTAAAGATTTTCTGCATGTTTAGATTTTTATGATGTTTTTTTAAGAGATTTTGTCAAAAATTTCTATTTACATTTCTATGCACAACTAAAAAAAAGAGAAAGAGTGATGCAGTTGGGAAAGTTTAAAAAAAAAAATGTTCACATTCTCGAGAAAATGCAATCTTAGATATTAATATAGTTGCTTGCTTTAGTTATTTCATGTTGGAAAACTATTTACAGTTTGGGAAAATTTTTTAATATTTCTCAAGTTTAATATTTTTTGTGAATCATTTCTATAAGAACTAATATTTCTTAAGTTTTAAACATTATACAACAATACTGAAAATTTGAACAATTTTGATGCTGTTCGAATAAACAGTTTTTGTCTGTGTCTTTGAAATCACGCGTTAATGGTATACCATTAACGCGTGAATTTCAGCTTACTTAATGAAAAAGGTGAAATGAAATGATACAAGCGTTGACTGCTGTGTATCAGTGAGTGCAGTGGAATAATTTTAGCCTGGAATAATTTTTTGGAGACTGTAAATGCATGCCGAAGACTAAAACCTCTTCTTCAACAACATCTTCGCTCGGCTACTAACACTAGAGTTGCGATTCAGACTCTCTAAAGCTGTGCATCTCTAAAACTCTCCTCCATTCGGTAGGTATCTATGTCTGAAGACCTATAAAAGTGTTAACAGCAAGTCACTCGGCTATCCGCAAAGAGTATGCCCATTGACTGTTCTCTGACGATTGCCTTTTTACAGTCCATCATGATAATGGAGGTATTTTAATCTGGAGGAACATGGGACTCATTTTTACATTGATATAAGGAACTGTACGGTGGGGTGATGGTCTAGTCCAGTATTTACATAAATTGCCGAACCGACCTTCACAACATTATTTCTACTCACTGATATAGAAATGAGATTCTTAACTTTTTGTAGTCTCTTACGCTGCGGCAATCGGATATGAATTCATTTTATTGAACTATACTTGTAAATCACATTATACTCGGCCGATGGACGTCTTTATTAAAGACCAAAAATTTTACAAATGGTTTAGCCTGCCAGAGTATGTTTGAGACATTCTAGGCAGATGAATTGCTGGCCGCCCACAAACGGTTCAAGAGCTCTTCCAAAGGATTGTGACATAACAACTTGGTTTAATCATTGAACACCTGTCAGTCACCATATTAATCTCATTCGCTGACTCAAAAGTGTTTAATGTTGCTATCTATTAGGTGAAACCATACCCTTTATTAAAAGTAATTTCTTATAAATTCGTTTTCTGAGATGCACAAATTATGAATTTTTCGTTTCGTACCAAAAAAAAAAGTAATAAAATAATTTTTTTATTCCATCCAATTATGACTTTTCTCATTGTTAATACGTCTGGGGTTAAGGTATCAAAACCCTCCCTTCTCCCCAATATCTATCAAAATCTTCAATATTCTTTGATTGTTTTAAGCAGTGGATCTTAATAAAAATGTAAAAAATAACAAGTTTCACTCCCGATTTGGGATCCAGTAGTGAATGTGCTCAGGTAGTATGTAAGAGGGTTCAGGTTCGAATCCGTTGGCAGCGCCATTGCAGTTATTGCTTCCAGAAACGAAGATACTCGATGATTGTGACAATGTGTGTAAAGCATCTTGCATCGATAACCAAACTGTGTGGAGAGGGTTTTCCCCATGCAACATCACCTACTTACCCCTAGAAATCCTGCCCTCATCACCTGTTGGTGGGCTATTCATAGCATATATATGTGGAAGCAGAGGCCCACAAATGTTCAACAAAATATAAGTATCACAAAGCAAAATTTAAGAAGAACAAAATTTTTCAGCAAAGACAAATGAAAATGTATTTCAAGAATAATTTCATTTTTAATGTTTTTAACCTTGAATACAAGAATTATTTTATATACGTCAATTTCTTAAATGAAAATCTTTTTTTTTTTTTTTTTCAAAATTGTTTCATAATTTTATTTTGATGCTTCCAAATTGCTGTGTCTATGCCTGCAATGGACACTATAAATCCATAGTCCTTGGATGTGGAAAATACCCCCAGAGGAGACACAGTTCAAAATGGCGGTGAAAAAATGCGGCTGAAAAATGTACCGTGGGTAATGCTAAATCTGCCATTCAAGTGGCGAAAGATTTGGAGGTCAAAGCATTCAAAAGCGCTTCATATTAAAAAAACAGCATCAAAAATATTTTGATATTTTTCTGTTAATCATTTTTCAAAATTTATAAAACTCTAACGACTATTCAGCATGTACAATAAATATTACTAATACATAATCGTAATTATTACTAATACATTAATTGTAATTATTAATATAGTTCGTTGAGTTCAAAAGTAATAAAATTCCAATCTTATTGAACAGATAAATACAAATAAATATTAATGACGGAACTTTCTTTAGTACAAATATCCTTTAACCTTGGGCCAATCCAAATATCATTTCCACTGTGCGATAAAATTCACCCCCAACAGTTCTTTTCAAATGCCATTGAAAACATTCACAGACAGTTAAAACGAGGAAGAAAGTCTTTTCTCGGTAAATTAGAACGTAATTTACCTTACTTATAATTTAGTTCCATCTGGAATTGGTGTGTTAAATTGTGACGAATGATAGAATTCGAGTATACTATATTTAAGAGTTATATTTTGACAATGGATGATATCTTAAGTACGGAATAGTTCATAATTAATATTTAATTAAAAACTTTTAAGTATCTATAAAAAGTATCTATTAGTATTAATAAGTATCTATCTTAAGAATATTAAGTTGTTATTCTTAAGTACCTATCTTAAGAATATTAAGTTGTGAACCTTCAAATTAAAGTTGTTATATAAATATATGCTGAAGTTACAATATAGAAAAACATATGTTCTGTGAAATTAGGTGGCAACGTGTAAATTAAAACATTTTTTTAAAAGCAACAAATTACTAAAATAAAGCTTTTTATTCTTAAAGTGATACACAAAACAATACAACAGTCAAGTACAAAAAAAAGTTCCATTATTAGGATGAAATAAATAATTTTTCTATTAAAATGTTATTTATACAAAAATATTCATACATTTTAAAAAGGACAAAAAAAATTATCCTTTTTTTCCCCCTTCACTACACAGTAAATTATATCAGTAGCCAGCAAATCAATCGCACAGCGATTTTTGACATAAACCGTTAATTTATATAAAACGTCAAGGGATTGAAAGATAATAGAAAGTTTTTGCATAACGTTTTTTTATTGTCCGATATTTTTCTTCCCAGCGCGCATGCTCATAGGAATAGCTCAGTAGTGCAGTATTACAGATACGCATGCGCAATAAGTACACTGTTTCCTATGAACATGTTCGCTAGGAAAAAAAAATATCGGACGATAAAAAAACGTTATGCAAAAAACTCTCTAATAAATACAAGTATCGTCCTTTGCTTACTCAAAACTCATTGAGTTTATTATTTATTGTTGATGTGACATCCTAATATGAAAGCTATGTAATAGCATATAATCAATTATTCTATAAGATATTTCTTAAAATACTATATATGCAAGACAATATGACAGTAGTTTCTTGTGCAAAAACACTTAGTTTATAAATTTTGTTTATTAAATGCAACTAAAGCTGTTTCATATTATATATATATTCATATTATATTATATATATATATGTTTCATATTATATATTACATATATTACATATATGATATATATATAATATTATATATATATCATATGAAATATATATATATTTCATATTATATATTATATAAAAAATCTGGACTTACATTTTGTCTTCAATTAATTAACATGACTTTGAAATTGTATATCGCAATTAATTGGGCTCGATCTCAAATACAAGAGTCCCCACATCCGCACTGATAAATAATACGTTGTTCTGGAAAAGTTTAAAAAGGAATAATAGTGAAAAAATTTCCTAAATTAAAGAGAATGATCGGTAATTTAAATACTCATCAGCGGTCAATTTTCGCATAAAATATTTGCAAAAATTACTTCAGGACTATTTCTAGAGATTCCTAAACATAAGTACGTTATAAAAATTTAATATAAAAAGGATGATAAAATAATCTTGTCTTCGTTTGGAAAATATATAGATATTTTTTAAATTTACCTATCCAATAAATACGACTCTCCATTGTCATAATTTATCAGTTCTGCGTTATCCTTGGTTAAGCATCGGCAACTAAAATTCTCTGTTTGGTAAATAACTTTCCAAAGGGGACTATTTCGGTTTGTCAATAATATATTCCATGAAAAGGCGAATGGAAGTATTTCCAAGGTAAACATTACTGCTACACATCAAGAGAATAGGCAGTTACCCTGGTGACGGTGAAGCGCGTCTTTTAAAATGATGCTAGATGTCATCTGAAGGGAGTAAATCGAGAGGTTGTTGCTCAAGTGCAAGTGAATTCTAGATGAGAGGAGTTAACTGTCCAAGTTCATGCTTAACTTTAATTAAGTGGCGATAAAAAGAGTTCATTTTTCCAAAGCAGTCACTAGTGAGCTTCAAGACCATAGTTGGGACATTCTCAATTTAAAGCACTTCTTAATAGAGATGGAAAAATTTTTTAATTTTCGTTAAACGGTGTTAACCGTTAATGTTAACGGCTAATTTTAACCGTTAAATTTAACACTTTTGCATTTTTTAATGTGTGGTTAAGCTATGCACATGGATACTATACAACCAATCACATTAATTTGATTTTTAACGTAGAACATATTTATCGGGGGACTTAGAAGAAAAACGCTACATTTTTTGTGGTATATTTATTTTTTTTTGTATCAAACAATTGCACTATTTTATTTATTTTTTTCATCGGCAGAAGATTAAATTTCTTGATTTAATATAATTGACTAAAATAACTAAATAAGTGCATTTTCGTTTAAAAGTTTCTTTTCTTAAAATTTTATATTAAAAGAGATATTATTTTTAAAAAGATTTGTTGTTAGAAATTTTTAATCGCATATTTATGTGATAACATATGTATGTTGATTAATTAAAAGATAAAAGATTTATTTATAATTATAAAAATATCATAGAAATTCTTTAAAAAAGATTAATAAAACAAATATGGTTTGAATACATTAATTTTTTTATACTTTAATATTAATAACACTTTCTTTATGCATTTCTGAAAAGATGGCAATCATAAATTTATGCATAAAAATCGACCTGTTGATCCATTGATAATCTGTAGATTCATCTGTAAAATGTATTTTCGGTTAAAATAACATACTTTCAGAAAAAAATTTTTTTTTTGTCCAATATTACTCAATATATTAAAAAACAAAGAAGATTCCTCGTCGCTCTGTTTTAGTGAATATTCTTTATTTCAACAAATTTTGTTGATAAAAAATTTAATAAAATTGATGAATTAAAATTAAGAAAATATATATATAATATCACATTTTATGAGTATTATAGTATATCATTGCAATCTATTACATCTTTAAGCGATTAAGAGCAATTTAATTTGCAACATATTCACTATAATATGTATCTATAATTTCAACATACAAAAAATCAATTAAAAAATAATAAAATACAAACATACCAAACAATAACTACATTACAATACTTTATACATAACAATACTTTAACTTTCGTTCCCAATGTATTTGCCTGTGTTGCATTATTTAATTTCTCTTTGAATTGGACGTGTTTTGGCTTTACTAGCATTTATAAAGCAAAGGCATTTAAAATACACTAACATCCACAATCAGCAACACACATTCAGTTAACTTTTCTACTGAACAAGAACCTACTGATTTTCTTACAAACACAAGCAAAGAAGTTGAAGAATACGCATAAATGATAACCAAAAGTAACGTATGAATAATGATTCCATAATACTCAGTTGGCTTTATACAATCAAATTCTGATATATGAAACATCTTGATGGATTTTCTTTGCTAATAAAAATAATTCTAATTTGGTCTTGCATGCAAGGAAATATTTTTACTACAATTGACTTTTAACTACAAATGTTCAACAAGTCGCCTAACTGTGTCAAATACAATCAATTATCTTGTAAATTTCCTGCTAATATGAATTCGTTACTAGTGTTTTTTTAAAGAAAATAATTTTTGCTAAATTTTAAAGTGACTCTATAACCAATGTCATCTGCAGAAGAAACTTGACAGTAGTGTTTAAATCCGCCATTATAACTTTATTCAATCTATGATTAAAATTGAAATGTTAGACAGTTATTATTATTGTTGTTGAAATGTTATTGACTTCATTCTACTCAAAAGCTTGTACATTTCGATTTTTTTTTTTTTTTTTTTCCTGATTGTCTTATACAGGTACAAACATAATCATATTTTTTACTTTTAATGTGTATGCCAGTGATGACTACGTCGGAGAAAAAAAAAGTTGTTTCTAACATTGGTGACAAATTCTGATAGAACATATGCGCCATCCAAAGGATTTGGTAGAAAAGTTAATTTTACTTCAATTTTTTTTTTTTTTGCAACTAACATCTTCAAAATAAGTTCTTTTAACTGACCTACAGTTCAACAATGCGAAACTGTAATTATTTCAATTATATATTATAAGCATTATTGTCATTATCTTTATTAGTGAATCTTACTAATGAAATGCACATCATTATTAAGTGAAGCATAAAACTCAAGATCTAGCAGATAAAAAAAAAAATTACTATGTAAAATGAAATGTAGTTTTTGTTAACAAATGCTTTAAAATGTATTTACTTAAAAAATAAAAGAAAGAAAATTAGTAAAAATTTCCAACACTGACACGAAGTATCTGAAATAAAATTTCCCTTTTTTGATATTATCATAAAGCAGTAACTTTTCAAAATCAATTAATTTCTCAGAATGAACAACATAAACTGTTACCAATAAAAGAATTAAAATAAGATACATTGCCTTACTTTCTGTTTTATTTTTCATCAGCAGCACAATGTTATACATTTAAACTAATCTTCGATTAACAGTTAACTATTTGCGAAACTAACTAAAAGAAAAACCAAACGAAAAAGATATTGACCTAACCTAAAGATATAGAACTAACCAAAAGAAAAAAGATATTGACTATATTGCTTCTGACTCAGAGTTTTCTTATTATCTTTTGTTGAAAAGTAACTTCAGGAAAAATATAGAGCTGCCAATCTTTATTTTCGAAAATACCGAAAATTTAATGTCACATTGTTTTATATTTTAAAAATATAAAACTATTTAATAAAATTATATAATATAAAATATTTAACAATTCGTCTTAAATAATTATTATTTACCATTTTCATACCTTGACAGCTTAAAAATAACTTGAAACCCATACATCCTAAATGAAATAAGCAATAAAATTAAATTCATCAAATGTATATGTCAAACGAAATCCGATAGGTAGACCTGTTTTTACAATGTTAATTGAAAATTGGATTTTTACACATTTCGACTGTTGTTCAAAAAAAAAGCATTTTGTCCTGAGAAATCAAATATAAAAATTTAATGAACGATTACAAATTTAATGAATGATTGAAACACTACAAAGTTGGATTTCCATAAGCAACCAAATAATTCAACAAGTTGAGGAAGGAAAAAAAATATCAAAAAACAAAACAGCAATGAAATAGGAAAAAAAAAAAAAAAAAATGAATTATCCCATATATTTAAATTCATGTCATTTAAGTTAAATGAATGAATTGATATAGACTGTATTTATTTATTTATTCATATATATATACGAGGGTAAGGTGAAGAGTTCTCGGCCTGACAATGAAAGACTGCGACTTTCAGTTAAAAAATGATTTTATTTTCTACATAATCTCCTTGACTTCAACACACTTGGTCCAACGTTTCTCCAACATCAGGATTCCTTCCCAGAAGTGGAGAAGAGTCTGGAAGGTTGTGAAAATATTCATCTTAACTTCTTCATTGGACGCGAAATGCTTCCCACAAACAAATTTCTTCAAGTTTGAAAACAAATGAAAGTCTGTGCGTGACAAATCAGGAGAATAAGGGGGGATTGCCGAGCAAATCGTACCCCAACTCACCCTTGTGCACAGGTGCGTTGTCCTGGTGAAAGATGACCTTTTTTCTTCTTTAATCCAGGCCTCTTCTCCAATTTTGGCTTCCAGATGGTCAAGAAAGTTGGAGTAATATTCGCCAGTAATTTTTTTTTTGCCTTTTGCAAGGTAATCAATTAACAGTATCCCTTTTCATCCCAAAACACGCTGGCCATGACCTTCCAGCAGATGCGATCGACTTCGCTTTCTTGGACGCTGAACCATCGGCTTCCACCCACTGCTTAAAGTGCTGTTTTGTTTCTCTCGTGTAGTGGTGGACCCATGTCTCATCCATGGTGACAAATCGCCGCACAAATCGTTCGCATCCCTAGTGAATTGGTCCAAGATTGCTGTGAAAATCGTTTGCTCATTTGCTTTTGATCGTCCTTCAGCAAATGCGGCACCCATCTTGCGCATCCTTAATTCTTCGTGCAAGATGTTTCGCACCCTTTCTTCCAATATCCCCACAGCCTCAGCTATCTCATTCACTTCCACTCGCCTATCGTTCAACACAGTATCATGCACTTTTTCGATGGTTTCCGGTTTTTGGTCGTCCTTCACGTGGGTCATCTTCGAGGGATGTGCGACCACGTTTAAATTCAGCTGCCCACTTTTTAACAGTTGACATGGAAGGAGCAGAGTCTCCGTAAACTTTTGTCAACTTCGGATGAAATTTCCTTAGGGGTTAATCCAACTAAAACGAAGTATTTTATGACCGCACGATATTCAAGTTTATTCATTTTAACGAAAAACACGCAAGATGTCTAATGGAAAAATTCGTGTAAACAAACAAACTGAGAGAACAAGTTGAAACTTGTCATACGAACTAATGACACGTGCACCCAGTCACGAAACATAAATTTTTGCTGATTGCAGAGCCATCTCTGTGTCAGGCCGAGAACTTTTCACCTTACCCTCGTATATCTATATCTATCACTCTCTCTCTATATATATACTCAGATTTAGCAATAGCAAAGCATTATTGCGTCAGCTAGTTATACATAAATTAAACAGGATATCCCCATAATTATTAACGAACATTTTCATAATCACTTGCCTCATATTTAAAAAACCTGAAATTGTTTGCTAAAGACTAAAAATTTGTGAATTATCAAATAAAAGTTGGAAAAATGCAATATATATATTAAGTAAATATTAAATTGCAGTAGATAGAATACTTAAGATTTGTAGGATAGTATGTTTGAATTTAATCTATGATCTTTGAAAGTTTTCTTTATATTCAAAAAAGAGTGCAATTGTTTATGTTTATAATAATCATAGCAACAACTTTATTTACTATTTTGAAAATTAAAATTAGCCTAACATTTCTGAGAGAAATCTTCAGAAGCTTGAAAAAGTAGAAATGATTGTAATTAAATTCAGACTGTTTAATAACTTCTACTTCACTGGCATCTCTTCATATGAAATTAATCAACATATATATATATATATATATATATATATATTAGTACAAATTAAAGGCTATGTTGACCACAACAACATAAAAATTCCCCTTTAATACTTATGAGATTACTGAAGTGAAAAAGAGTTTAAGGATTAATAATTTATTTGAAATTGCGCATAAAGGTACCGTTAAGCACGAAGACGATTTTTCTACTAGGATATACTATTAATATCCTTAGATACCCTTTCATGTGATTTTTTATTTTCCTAGTTAAATATGAACTCACTAGACACTGATTACTTAAACCAAATGCCTTTGAAGTTCACCGACAGCATTCAAAGCCATATCAGCTCAAATCTTTATCTTTCAGAACAAAAAGAATCTGAATTTATTTAATCTTTTAATAAAATATTTTGACATGGAAATTTAACATATAAAATAACATCAACAACAAAGATTTATTACTATTTTTACTTTTATCACATAGGATCAATAATTCAAAAAAAAAAAACATATATCAATGATCTATCCCATCAAACAAATATTAATCCTATACTGAAATTTCCACTTCTTCATGACAACAGGAGAAAATAGATGATCGAAAATTAACAAATTTCATGCAAAAATATTGCATCTACATTTATGTCTAAACGTTTTTGTTATATATCAATGAAATAAATAACATTTAAAATTGCAGTTTTTCACTAAAAAGTTCTGCTGTTGCAAATGTTTTCCAATTAGAATTGTATTCTAAATGCTTAAATTAGTAAATTAATGATTCCAGTTATATAAACTACTTTGAAAGTTTAATTAATATCGAATTTTCTTTCTCACATTTTGCCTTACAGCTGATTTGTCAGTGTATTAAAAAAATATTACAATTCCAGCTATTCGTTATACGATGATTAGATCTTCACTAGTATAATACGGCTTTAAAGACGCACATTAACAGATCAAAATAATGCCATTTACATAATATATTAGATAGATAATTTTCTCAGAGAATATATTCTTTTTTTTTTTTTGCATCATGCACATGTATAGTTCAAAATTCTCTTCTCAACTGTTAAGTCTAATGTCATATTATTGTGATATTTTCAAACAAGAAAAATGCAATTGAATAACAAAGAATTAAATGCCAGAAACATGACAATGTGATTAATGTTTTCAGATGTTTATCAGGAATAAGAAGCTAAAACATTCATCTGTACATTTCCAGATATTTATCAGGCATGCACTGCTTTATTCAAACTGCCAATACAGCAAGCCACTTTTAATGTATATCAAACTTCATTATTATTGCCAATGTGTTGTACACAAAATTAGTGATAATTTACAAAAGTGGAACTTGCATTTATTTTATATTCACAGTTAAACAAATATTTTGCCACAATTAATGTTCTAGTGATATCTAGATACAGCACTTGTCCCACTTCAATTTATAAATTATTTTCTTCATAAAATTCTTTCTAAATTTTAATAAAATGAGATGATTAATATAAATTAACATAAATAAAAAATTAAAATTAATGTTGATTTACTTTCAATATTTTAATATATGAGTAATACCAAATTGCTTTTATCGACTGAGAATTCTACAAATGAAAAAAAGTTTGTGGCACTCATTTAACATTGGATAGAATAAATTTTGCACATACTTTATTAAAATATATAGGGCAAAATAAAGAAATTTCTGATATATTAAATAGGAAAATAGAATTTAACAAAAACAATTTATCTTTCTTTTTTAAATAAAACAAGTTTTAATATGATTACGATTCAGCACGAAAAACATAGTCGACATGTTTTGTGTATCAAAATTTGTAAAGCATCATATTATTTATAATTTCATTACAAAACTTAAATAAAACAACATATTTTAAAAATAGATGATTTATCAACACATATGTTGTTGCGGTTTCTTATCTCATTGGGTCGACAGCAGCATCTAGACTAAGTCCATAAACCCTTATGTCCTCAAACAATGAAAAACACCCCAGGACTTGAGCACAACTGGTTCTTCTGGCAGCCCAAAGACAAAATATGGGCAGAAGTTGCATGAGGTCAAACTACATTTCGGGCAAGGGGATAAACCTAAGGCCTAGCACATGACATTAACAACGAAAATGACCACGGCGGAGCCTAGCAAGGGCCGTCTGTTTGTACTTCCAGCCCCAATTAAAGCAGCACCTAGAATGGTTACAATCATACCACTCCATGTACAGGGGGCTTTTCCAAGAGGAATTGACAACTAATTGGACCCTAGAGGCAAGTTCCAAGAAAGAGACAGCTACCATCAGTAGAACTCTTAAATCTGCCCTCCTTGGCCAGCTCATTTCCAAAATCGTTGCCGTAAACATCTACTGAAAAAATATATTATGATGATGGGCACTCAATCAACCCAAAAGCTGAACAATATTCACCGTCGCTCCATCACCATATTTCCACCATTTAGCCAGGTGCTGAATAGAGTTTCGGTTATCGCTCCAAATCCAAATGTCTGTATTGACACAATAATTCAGAGGCTCCTCAATAGCTATGAGTTCTGCCCGAAAAACTGAGTAGTAGTTAAGAGTTCCTCTTACAAATCTTAATGCCACTCCCCCTGTTTGATGGAAACTCCGCTACTCGAAATAACACCATCACCCCTACTACCATCAGTATAAAATCTGTAACACATAGTCAGAAATTTCATATATAGTTTCCAAAGCAAACTGCCTAAGAAAGTCCGGGTGCTGCGCCTTTATTAGTGTAGAAAGCATAGTTCGGTCTTAAATAAGACCCGATCGCAAAACGAAGCGGTAACCTCTGCGCAGTAGGCCAAAGAGACATGTTCAACATCATTCCGCAACCAATCTTCACTTTCAGGACGGCTAAGCGGGCTTTCTCTCTTGAGGCGACGATTTTTGTTGCAGTTACGCACATAATTACAGGTTCTGTGCTGATCACCATAACTGAGGAGCTTAGCAAAGTATTTGGCCAGAGAAAACTACACCGGAGTATGAGGGGGTTGCAAGTCAGCTTCTGCAGTACTATATCCCTTGACAGCTATTGCGAAAGCCAGTAATGGCTATGGCAGTGGAAAGCTGAATTCTTTCCAGTTTGTCCTAGATTGCTGTCAGAGGCAACTTGATAAATCTGTACACCATATTTGAAAATAGGTCGAATAAGAATAATTTTTAAATCAACACATATAAAAATGATATATTAAGATATATAGATCACAATTTTCTCAGGGCTTCCCAGGAAATTTTTTTTTATTATTATTAGTTTTTTTTTTTCATTTGCAAAGTATTGAATTCATTTTGGCCAACATTTCTCCAATATATTACAAAAGATGATCCATCATTGCTCGATTTTAATTAACATACTTTTATTATCACAAGTTTTGTTGGCAAACAAAATCTAATATAATGGATAAATTAGAATAAGACGAAACATGTGTATAGTATTATATATCATCGCAACTATTATACCTTTAAATGACTGGAAAAATCTCATTTGCAAAATATTCACTGTAATATGTATCTATAAATTCATCATGCAAAAGAAATTAAAAATAATAAAATACAAAAACAATTAAAAATAAACAAATAATGAATATTAATCAATAGAAATTTTCAATATAAGTGGAGTTGAAAAAGAATTTTTAAAGTTAAATAGCTAAATTTATATGGAGTTAATAAAATAACACAGCAGCGAAGTATGAGAGATGAATTTAAGTGGAGTTAAATTTTATGCAACTTTGGGTGATAAGCTACTAAAAACTTTCACTGTCGAAAGAGTTAAAACAGGCGTTAAAATCACCTAATATCAAACCCTTGCTATCCTATGAATTGAAATAACCAGCATTAAAATTCCGCGCTACCCTAACGCCATCTAGTATCGAGATCGAGTACCACTTTAAAAGGAACCACTAATTCTTCGTTTTAATCAACTGGAATTGACAGCTAATTCTCGTCAATATAGTTAAATTAATAGTTATGATTAGTTTTTGTACAAAAATTAACATAACTGCTTGGAACAGTACTAAAAATAACTTAACAAATCAGACATCTTTACATTTTTCCAGAGATGTGCATAAAATTGTAATATAAGTTTTTCATGCAATTCTAAAACTATGAAAAAAAATAATCATTAACAATTTTCATAGCAACAAGTTAAGACTTAATTCAGTTAATTGCAAAGAAAAAAATTACAAGCAACTGATGTCTAACTAGAAATTAATTTCTAATCTTAATATTTATTCAAAACACTCTTTTTATACACAAACAAAAATCCATAATCTTAAAAATAAATACATTTCATTCTAAAAGCATGTTTGTTCTTTTTAGGAAAACTATTTGACACCACTAAGTGGATTGGATGTATCTCTCCTTATACACACAGAAATCTTCAAACATCCTTCCACTCGTCCTCATTTCCTTTGCCGTTCCCCATTAGTCCACAATATGGACAGCAAAACTAGTATCTTTGATTTTACCAAAGAAAGCTAACAATGGCATGTGATTTTTTTAAATGTAAAAATAAAGTATCAGAATAAATGTATATAAAAAAAAACCTAATATTCTTTTCATTAATTACTTAGAATAAGATTTTTAATTTTTATATCATCTGAAAACCAATATAAAAATAAAAGCACTAAAATAAAAGTATGGTAGATTTAAATCATAAAATATCACAATAAAAAATAGAATCTAAGAAATTTGCTTAATATATAACAAAATCTTAAATAAATACTACAATACAATAAATGTTCAAATTTGTAATCATAAATATGTTTTTAGATGGTACCTATAAAATATGTTAACAGACATATAATTATCAGTGAATATTTACTATAATTTTCTTTTTCTTTAACTAGCTATTAGGAAATTCATTTTTATCTCTATTTAACAAAATAACATAGATTGGATTAGATAACAAAATAACATAACAATAAAATAAATTATGGAAAATATTCACACTAATATTAAACATTTAAAAATTTCAATATCAATTGATCAATCAGAAAACAAGCAGAGTTTTTAGTCATTTAGATTTTATTATTTTACATTTCACTTTAGAGATGCTCCTGATTACTGTTTTAAATGAATGATTTTTATGGAATCATTAAGATAAAGAAACGAAATAAGTTTGACTAACTGTCGCTAAACTGAGAAAATATCTCGGACGGTTTGGTATAAACTATTTAGTACATTTCTGTTTAAGTAACAATAACATAACTTATCTTAGCAGTAGCTGCTATCACATACTATCTTCCAATACCATGAAGCCAAATATAAACAGCATTTTTTTTTCTTCATACAAAAATATTAAATATTTCTCAAACCATCAAAAATGTGTTTTTATCACATTGCAACATTATGAAGTATCAAGAACAAATACTTATCATATGAATTAAAAATTGTATATAATACCCATAAAAATACAGAATTATTCAACACAATTGATTCAATCCATTTAAAAGACAAAAAACACATAAGTCAATGAACATTGTCTAACCTTTTCATTATAGAAAAGTATTTTTTAAATAAATAATTATAGAATGCATAGTAAAATATTTATTTAAAAAAATATAATTAGTTTCATAAAAACCAAATAAATTATTTATCTTTTCCTTTAAAAGATTCACTCATATTTAAAAATAATAATGAAATCTAAATCTACATTGATTCAAACACATTTAAAAGCTTATAAAAATATAATCATCATCAATGTTCATTGAAATAGGCATAATAAAAGTTATTAATGAAATTATTTGTTTCATAACTTCTTTAGACATCAAAATTTTCTCTAAAAACTTCTCCATTTGCACAATAAATTTAAATATAGAATAGCATGTGAAAATTGTTAACATCTTATTACAATCATACAAAATTATTTCAACGGCAATAAAAATTATAATACAATTTCAGAGAGAATTTAAAAATTTTTAATCAAAGAATTTTATCTAGTTGATCACTCATTTTATCAACACAAGATGCTTCATTATAATCAGCAGCAGTTGATGAATTGAAGTGAGAAGACACATCAGCAAATAGTGTATCCCACGTCCAAGGTGTTTCATCCTCCTAGAAACATTGAAATAAAATGTTAAGATGCAGTTAAAACAATGCATTGATAAATGAATTCTTTTTGAATTATAAATTAAGATACCTTTATCTTTATCAGATGATTTATTATTCATATGAACTTGTTTAAAATAATAATTTAGGAAATGTTATAAAATTGCTATTTATATATTTTTAAAATTTATTATTCATTTCAAGGAAAATTAAAATTTGTTTAGCAAAAAAAGAATTTTCTATGCTAAGAGAATAATAAAAGATTGTCAAAATTATGAAATGATTCAGATAAATAAAAGAAAACACAATAAAATGTAAATAGGTAGAAGACAAATTTAACAGTTATTAATCAAAATGTACTACAACAAAACATGTACCTTTTTCACAAGATGCTCAGGTAACAAGCGTTTAGTTAGAAGACTCAAGTCAATCCCATCCTAAAATTTAAATAAAAATGAATTACACCCTTTTTGTATACAGTTATTGTTATACTCCTCTGTATATTTGACATTTTTTTAATCTAAAATATTATGCCATTTACATTTTTACTTTAGATAAAATTAAATTTTTAAAAAAATTATATGCGAGAAAAAAAAAAAAATGATTCTTTTTACAATACAAAATTTAAAATTTTGTAAGGTTTTATATTGAATAAATTGCCATTTAATAAATTGTAAAAAAGATACTGTGTATAAAATGAAAATAAATACAATAAAATTTTAAAATAGTTAAAACTCAAATAACAAATTAAACAATTATAAAAGAAAACAAATTAATTTATGAACATCATTTAATCAAATTTGTTTAACAAAGTAAAGTCAATATTGTAAAATGAATTATGCTTTGTATATACAGAACATATGTATCTACATATATTATTTATAAATAAATCAGCTTTTAAAACTACTGAAATTAAAGCATTAAAGATAGAAAAAAAAAAATGATAAAATATTAATTATTGCTAGGGGGAAAAAAAAATTGTAACCTCTAAACATGTCACCATGAGGGTGAAAATTATGACAAGGAGGTAAAAAGGATGAAATATTTTCTAATTAAATTTGTAAACGCTAGACTTGGTGTCTGCTGCGTTTTTTTAGGTTATAACTGGCGATGAAGATGATAACTCTGGTAATCCTATCTGAAACTAGCGCATTGTTTCGATTCAGTTGTCTTGTATATACCATCTGTGGTATCCGTGTTAGTCTTATCTTCTGATTCATTTTAATTTTTGACGTTTTGATACTTTTTCGATATCTACTAGCAAATTGCGCTAACATCAGATTTTTCGCTTTGCCGACGATACAACAAATCACCAGCAATATAAACCATTTTGAAAATAAAAATCATTTTTTTTTCCCCATAAACTTAATAAATACAAACTAAAGAAATAAAAAAACATGATATATTTAGCGACATTTGATGATTTATCGCTTGCTCCAGGCTAACAGAAAATACCTACGTTTTTATGAAATTAGCTAATACATATATAAGCCGACTCCCCCCCATAATTTTAAAAATCAAGTTTCGTTATCAAGTATCATTGTTCCTTTAAAAACACATGAAGTACATGTAAAAATTGATTCCATAAAAATATAATTTATATGTATATATATATATATTTTTTTTTTTTTGAAATTGAAACACACACAAAACAATACAATCAAAAATTATTACTTACAAGTGTTTGGAAAGCAGAATGTTTCGATAAATCACTGTCAAGTTCTTGATATGTTGCAATTCTACTAATTGTTAAACTAAAATATAACAGAAAAACATAAATTGAAGAATAATACAACAATATAGTTTAAAAAAAAAAAAGGATAGAATGCTACAAAACGTAACTTAACAGTTGTACCTTTCTTTTCTGACACAAAAAAATTAAATGTACCAAATAAAGTATATTTAATTTATATATATATCAAAACATTCAACAATATTAAATATAATTTTGTCAGCCTTTCTAATCTTTTTTTATGATTTTTTTTTACATTGATAAATGAGGAATACAATTTTCTTTAAAACTTATATTAAATATGTAAAATTATCGACTGCTTCTGTTCTAAAAGTGAATTCTACATTTTCACTCTTTTAAATGTCTTGCTAAAAATTTCACTTTCAATACCGTAATTTCCTTATATTCCATGGATTACACGGCTTAAAAACCTTAGAATTTCATGCGATGAAGTATAGAGCCACAGCGTATATTCTGTGGAATTTTTTTTTTTTTTTTTTTTGAAATCTCATAAAAATTGAATTAAATAAATTCGCTACCTTTACTTTTGACTAAAAAAGTAAACAGAAATTTGCGTAAGAGAAAAAGAAACAATCTTCTACAAATAAAGAAATATATACAAAACAGTTGTGGACGATGAAAGGGGGAGCCGGACTTTTAAAAATAACTTTAAGATAATTAATGTGAGTGGAGCATACAATAACGTCTTCTAGGGCTACGATCTTTTATATCTATAAAAAAACAAAAAGTTGTACCCCATAAATATAATATAATGTATGTGTGTCAAAAATCAAATTATTTACTTTAAGCAACATTTATTTGAAACAAACATACATTTAGATGAAATTATTGATTTACATTTTTAATGAGAATTGAATGTAAGCAATTTGATTGCATTTCTTGAGTGATATCGGAAAATTGAGTCAGATGCCCCCTTGTGAAAAGCAATTCGAAAATAACTGCAATTTATTTCTGTATTTGGTTTTTAATTGTTGTCATTGCAGAAAACGCTACTTCGCACAAATGTGTAGAACCTAATGGTAAGATTGAATTAGTTGCTGTGCTTGCTAAATCTGGATAATCGGTTTTCAATCCCATTCACCCATTACGAAGAGATTTTCTTTCAATTTTGATTGTAAGTTGTTCTTTCTTACACTCACATGAAACACGATAATACACTCGCAAGTGATCGTGAGCCTAAGTCTTTGGCGCGTTTCCAAGTACCCCTTGCGTACACCACTTTTTGAAGACCACTATTCCAGGGATTTCAAAAGGCCTGGAATGTAGTTATAAATAAGAATTAAAACGCTTTACAGAGAACCGAATTAATAATGAACTGTGATACTATATTTAGCAAACACAATGATTACAAATTGTACGGAAAATGTCGTCCCTTTTGTTTTTAAAGTAGTTCTTAAATGCGTATCTTCTGTCTGTTTCACTATTTTAAATTTATAAAAATAATTTTCTTTCATATAATAGTGGCCTTAAAACTGAAAACAATTTTGTTTGTTTCATGCTATGGGTATAAAAACAGAACTTGATTGACATATTCAGTGAAAGAACAGGAACGAATAGCCCGGATTATAGTATACGAGATGTTTTATTTTTTCGGACCGAAAATGACGCCCGCAGGATATACGGCAAAGGTCAATATGTCTAAGTACTAACACAGCATTTCACTTTCTATTACAGCACAGCATTTCCACTCTATGATGTTTACCACAAAATAAATGGCTATAATATGCATGCTTATATCAGATTTAGCATATACAAATTCATAAATTTTAAGAATACAGAGATTGAACAAATAATTTCTAATTCTTGATTCAAAAATACTATTAATTACAATTGAATTACAAAATTTTTTCAATAAAATAAAAAGTAAGATAAAAATCAGCTAAAATAAGTAAAAACTTAAAAAATAAATCAAAATTTTTGTAATTTCATAGATAATCTACAGTTGTAACTTTTGATGGGGATAAAAAAAAAAAAAAAGATCTGTTATAGATCATGTACGATTTGCTGCTACACTTGGTACTTCGACACACTATTTCCATTCTTTAAATCTACAATTGATATTTTATACTAGCATAAAAATTTAATGTATAGGAATATTTTTGATATCATAATAACATGAAAATTTAACATATTATACTTTTAAAGTCAGAAATAAGTACCAGGGTTAATATAAAAGAAGTATTTAACATGTATATTCCACGGAATTAAACAAGTAAAGGCAAATAAATAAACAAAAATCTCATGTGAGAATCTAAAAATCATTTATAATAATGAAAAAAAAATACAATTTTGTATTTAATGGATTTTCTTGAAAAAGTACAGAACGAAAGATAAAGACTAATGTTTCCAATATCAAATACATAATCGTTTATCTGTGTGGGAATGATGCATATAGAAACACAAGGTTTAAAAGATGTAGAGATGGAAATTTTCGATTTTTTTCGCTCGCACACCTCGACGATTTTTGTTGTGTTTTTTAAATATTCAGTGAAATTCAAAAGTAAACAGTTAAAATAAATAATTGACAAACTTTAGAGGATGGAATGAGGTAGTAAATCATGGGCAGACAAGAAGCAGGGCAGTTCCAAATGCAACTTGTAACAGACATAAATGTGAAGCCCAGCATCACATAACTTTAAGAAACAGTTTTAAAACACTGAATCCATCAAACGAAAGCAAGATCGTCTAAGAGCCACGATAGCCAATGATAAATCATTACATGACATTACGGAGGTAAGTAGTTTATCAGCTCTCTTATGACTTTCATGAGGCCACAGGTTTCAAGCAGAAATGATACTCATCAGTCAATAGAATGGTCTATCACTGTTACTGGTTCAAAGTTAATGTTCTCTGTAAATTACTAATTGGCTCTAATGCGAACATAAGTGAGCAGGAACAAACAATGGGTCTTGCTGTCAAACGTCTTTTCTGTAGCCTTCTGGAAACAGTATTCCTTTCATGTAGCCTTGTGGAAACAACATTCCATGAAACTCGTGGAAATCTTATTCCTACTCACTTTTATTCGCAGCAGAGCTAATTATTATTTTACAGAGAACTCTAAACCAGTAACAGTGGGTAGACCATTCAATTGATTGATGAGTACAGTTTCCGCTTAATCAATTATTCTCGACATATGCTCCTTAAAGAAAATCAGGGACTACCTGTCCTTCAACCTCCGAAAAGAGACCACTATAGCTGTGAAGGTTTGATTTGCAATACTACTACATATCAGCAGATATATATAATTAATTTTTCTGCTTCGTTACTAATAATACTGGCAATTAATTTATATATATCAATTTTAGGTATTTTAAGAAATGCTTGCATACTTAATGCATTCTGAACGTTTCAATAAACATTTATTAAACAAAATGCTTATTTTTTAAATGCATAAACTTTACAAGGTTTGGGAAAAAATCCATCAATTTTTTTTTTAAAGAATGTATATTTTACTTTTAAAATTTACATAAGTTTAAATAAAAAATTACTATTTGTGTCTACTTTGACTAACTACTTTGTGACTACTTTTATTTAAAATTTAATAAATTTGAAAAAAAGTTAAAAGTTAATAAAATTACATTGCACTTTAATAATACTATTTGAATATTAATCTTTATTTCCATTAAACAGCCAATAATACATAAAGAACTATTATATAATAGCTATCCCCTTAACTGTTAGTATAAAATTACTTCCATTTACAAAACTAGTTCAAATGAGGTAATTTATTTATTTTAGCTAAATCAATAAATGCATGTGTGAAATAACTAGAAAATTAAATTTGATTTCTTGATCCTACATGCTATTTTTTGTGAAAATTTCTTATGTAAAATATAACAAATTCCATTGTTTTATGAACAAAATTAATCTAACTATGAAACATTAATTATAAAATTGAGTTTTTCTACAGTGATTTCTATTAAAATACATAATTTATTTACAAATTTTTTAAAAAACATTTAGCCAGTTTTTAAATAAGTTATATGTAGGCAAATGAAAACTAATTATATGTCTTTGAATATAGTACAGAAAGAATTAAATTTACAAATGCTTTTCTGTATTCCACAGCCGTTTTCTGAATTCCATAGCCATTTCTGGCAATTATTATAAGTTAATATACATTACATTAATTTTCAAATTTAAAATTAATATAATTTAATGCATGCTTTAGTTTGTAAATAAATGTTCATTTTTGCTTGGTGTCATTTAACACAAAATGCATTTTTCTTTTTTTTTTTTTTTTTAAATAATTTTGGTACAAGCTGTATGTATAAATATTTTATTCTTATGTATTAGAACATAAAAAATTACATTATTTATTATAATGTATATTTTGTTCACAAAAAATTATTTAAATAAATTGATAATAATAAATTATTAGTGAAATTTCTTTTTTTATAAATCTCAGTTCTCAGAAAATAAAAGTAAGCATAAATCAGTCAATTTTGCTTATAAAATAACCAAGTTTTTCATATATAAAACCATTATTAAAAAAAAAAAAATCTAATTATAGAATTATATAATAATTAGATGACCAGTGATAACAGTAGATATTTTTATATTTTAACCTTAATTCAGATTAAAAATGTTTGGAATAATTTTGAAAAATTTTTTTCTTTGATATTTACCTGGGAGCTTTAGCAACATCTGCAGAAAGCTCTTCTTCTTTCATAGTATCTAAATCAGGTATAACAGGTATTTCTAAAAATAAATCAGCACAAAGAGACATCAGTAAAAATCCCATAATCATGTAATGATTTTTAAATAAAATGCGCTTTGTAAAAAAACTTTGTGACAGAGAAAAACTAGGCATTTTAGATAAGGAGTGAAAGTAACTGTTAATAATCCATATCCATAGAAGTCCTAGGTTTTCGTTTTTTGATATTCTTTTTATGTACTGACAAATATAGCCATTATTCTTTGTTCGGTGCATAAATTCATTTCATCATATTTGCGAAATTTAACGAATAAGTCAAATATCAATCCTCAAAAATATTTCTACATTCCCAGTTAAAAATCATAACAATGTCTAGTAGTTTTATGTGTAATATAAAATTTTTTTTTTTTGTAATTACTATGAGACTAGCTCAAGTAAAATCGCTAATTTCATTTTTAAACATAATAATTTACTCATACTTAAAAAACAGAAATTAAATAAAGCTAGAAGTAATTTAAACCTAAATTTATTACACTGTGTAATTTGCAATTATTTAAGATTAGAAAATGTCAAAAGCAAAATTTTTAACTAATTTTAGTTATTTTTTTTTTAAATATAAATTGTGAAGAAATTTTAGAAAACCTACTATTCTCATTTAGAGTATTGAGATGTAATATATTACTAATATATATATTATTATATATTTAGAGTAATATATTACTAATACTTCATTTCTGACATTTGCACTTGAATTTTCCTCAATGAATAATATGTGAGCAATGTTTTTGCAAAATTTGTAAATGAACATTAGCAAATACAAACAAGAGTAAGACATTTATTGAAAACAATTTTGAAATAAGATTGATTTTTTTTATTTTCAGTATTTGTATTTATGTCAATAAAAAAAAAATGAAAACATTATTATTTATGAATGCTGTTCCAAATGTTTTTAAATTTTTTCATTTATATTGAAAATACCTTCATCAATATTATCCTATCATTCTAAAAGAATTACAGAAATAATCCTACTGCTACATTCACTAAAATTAAATATAACAATTGAGCAGACCTTTACTACTTGTTAACAATGCTCCCATCAACTGTAATAAATTTTCAGTAATGTCACCTTGTATTAAAAATTGCTTAACTTTTTCAATACTGCTGTTCTCTTTATCTATATCTACACTTCACCACTATTCTGGGATCCGGAAACGTTTGTAAGAAGGTGACCAGCATTATCTAAATATGATTTCAGAAGATTATACTCCTTTATGAAAGCTGAAAGCAAAAGTTCTGCTCTTCTGCTTAATTCAGCTTTGATTTAACATGGCCTATAGCAGCCATCATGGCCACCATATTCAATAGAAAATCCCATGAGCAGATGGTACAAAAATTGTTTTGCTGACTTTGAAGAAGACATAATACACTGCCATTTTTTTTTTTTTTTTTGTAATTTTGTTGAAAATTTTGTGGAGAACTTATTTATTTTTGGCCCTATTAGTATCTATTTAATTTTTAAAATATCCTTTCTAATAGAAAATTATATATATTTTCGTACAAAAGTATAAAGAAAAAGTCTTAATAATCAAGCAAAAATTAGTACAGTACCGAGTTAATAAAACTCAGATAAGATGGCTAAAGGCAACACAAAATACAAACATAAGCAGCAGGTGAGATATTGGGAAAATTTTGAGTTGTAACATCTCTGTGGGATGTTTTACTTTTACATATTTAGTTCAGTTAGACAACGCATGTACTGGTACTACTTGCATTTGCTTATTTTTATTCATATTACTTGATGTATTGCAAATGCTGTTAGGAAGATGTTAATCTGGCAAAATATGTACAGCAAAAATATAACAACATTATACATAAGCAAAAAATAAATAAATAAATAAATAATAATATGATAATTTGTATATTTTCTATGTATGAATAATAATTATAGAAAGATCATAATAATTGACACCTCTGTTATTCTGACATTTTATATAATAGCAGGTGTGGGATTGTTTAAGAGCCTGCTCACTCTTTTATTTTATGTTTGCCTATAAACATATAAAAGCTTTCAATAGAAGATGTGACCAACTGAATTTCAATGAAATAATTATTGACTAAGTCATAAATCTGAAAAAGTATTTTTGCTCTCTGATTCACAAACAAGCCACCCTGCCATGTGCAAGGATAATCTGATTTCCTAACATGGAAAAGCTAATGATTAAAACATACAATGAGGTCTTATGTTTCATTACATACTAACAAGCATATTTTGAAGAAAAAAATACAACATAGTTGGATGACAGAACCAATCAGAATAATGAAGGAGGGAGGGATTTTATGAATATTACTGGTAGTCCACAACATGAGGCTATGGCTCAATTCCAACTAGTATAGGGTCACAGTTGTCTGGTGGGGCACCTCTATTATATTGGCATTTGACTAAATTTGTCCATTTTTGGCATTGCTCAACATATGATTTACAACTTTCATCATTGTATTCAAGATAGCCTTATACTAGTGAAGAGAACCATTAAAATAATGACTAAAGTGAATTTTAAAAAATTAGTACTGGACTATTGTTATTTAATATTGTATAGATTCGTATCTGTACCTAATTTCATGATGTTTCTTTTTTTTTTTAATTTTATCATATTGCTTATGCACATTAAAAATCAATTAAGCTATTAAAAAATATAAGAAAAGGTTTTTAATTATTTTACAGTTCATTCATAATTTCCTTCTAAAATAATAATTCTAATACTAAGACCATGAAAATACAAAATATATAATAGGAAATAGAAATTGAACATAAAAAAAAAAGTCAAAATGTAATTCTATTTTATTTGATTATATGTATGTATATCTATTATAGAGCAGATAGTTTTGTTATGTCTATAGTATTATATAAGCCCTTTTGTTGAAATAATGAGAACTTTTTGAGTGGTTACGATTAAAAGGAATTTTTAATGTTCATTTGGTAAAAAGAAGTTAATAGTCTAATAAATAAGTCATATTATATCACAGAATTAGTTATCATAACTCAATTTTATTTATTCGTTTTTGTTAATAATTTTCAATGACAGAAACCTGTTTTATAATAGAGCATCAAAAGGTATGTAAATAAAAATATTAACTAAAATTTTACCTGAATTCACTGGACTTGTATCCATAATAACTTCTTTCTTAGGAGACTCTCTAAAAAAATGTGTAAATTATAAAAGGAAAGAGTACTCAGTGAAATTTTTTTAATTAATTTGTTCAAAGATTATAATTTAATATTAATAATATCACAATAGTTAATATTTTTATTATAATAATATTATATTAAAAATATTAACATGACTATTTAACTAAATTAAGATACTCATAAAAAAACGACAGCATTATAATACATAATTTATTCAAAAAGTTAATTAAAAATATAACACATACTTTTGAATTTTTAAAACTATGGAGTCCAGTTTATCATATGAAAACATATTTAATTGAAACAAATTACTACAGAGTTTAAGAAAAATCTATAATTTTTTCAGTTCATTCTAGATTTTTTTGTAAAAATTAGCAACATATTTTTAAAAAAATTAACTTAATTAACTATAAAAATTAAACAAGCTGATTAAAACATGTTGCCAATTGTCATTGGCGGGATTATTTAATTATTTAGATTTTAACCCAAAATTTTCCATCCCCCCTCATTAGATTAATAATTTTATAAAAAAAGTCTTGCATATTTTTCTCTATTTGAAATAGTATGAGGATTTTCTTTATGGTTGAAGATAAAAAAAAAAAGTTAAATTTTAATTATTTCTCAAATGCATTTGCATTTATCTATAGTATGCAACTATTAACACTAAATATTTAATATGCATACCTTAAAATTCATAGAGCCTCTTCTAAGCCAGCTTCTGTAAAAGAAACAAATACATGAAAAACAAGAAAAGAGATTAAATTTAATTGATTATGCAATTCTAACTATAGTTTATCTGCTATTTTATATTAAAAATGTTTTCCCTGACTACTTTTGCTATTATAACTGAAAATGTTTATTAATTTTTCAGTCTTCTTTTTAAATAAATTCCTTGAAGGCATTGACAACATATTAGAATTTCTTAAACGATATATCTTATTTCCTTCTGTGTCCACTTCAATATTCTTTAGAATATACTTAATAAATCTGTATAATTTTATATTCCCAAGATGGCTTAATCTTGTCATTCTGGAAAAAATCTTAGAAAATCTTATCTCTTATTATAAATCTTAGAAAAATGTTATATTTTAAAAAAATTCAAAAAGTAAATCTTATATCTTAGAAATAGAAATCTCAATGATGTGTTGAGGCGACTGGCTATCACTATTTGTCCTTTGTTGCAATCTGATAAATATGCTGCTTTTCACATGTTATAGCTGACTACACTACATTCTGAAAGATTGTTCACATGGCTTACATATACAGTCATATGAGCCCTCTTGTACCTTTGATTTGACTCTGCCCAAGCTTATTGCTGTGTGTGGGAATTGATCAGATTGTAATGGCTTATAGATGTCAATAAAATGTGAAAAAAAAAAAAGCAAAAACTCAACACTTTTTAAAAGATTTTAAGCATTTTACAGCAACTAATAAAAAAATCAAATTTTTGAAGTATATTTGATCAGTTAACAAACAATAAAAGTTACATTATATAATATTTTTTTTGTACAAATTTTATAGTCAACTTAGATATACATAAATTATTTTCAAATTAAAATTTTTTTTTTTTGATTCACAATTTTATAATAATTATATAATTATTTAAAACATTTGTATCTTAGGAATAAAGCTTTTCTTTTCTTTTTTAATGATAGTGGGGAATGCTTTTTACTTTTTTTCCAGGTGTTCCATCTGACCATCCAGCTGTTTTTCTTGCACGTGGTGGAAGCTATAAAGCAAAAGTTTTAACAAAGTTAAATTACACATATTTATGTAAAAATTAGGGAAAAAAAAAGGACAGTAAAATACATAAATTACACATGTATCATTAATTAAAAACATAAAGTTGAAATGAATAAAAAAGCAAAATAATTCATTAAAAATAAATTATAAAAACAGATATCTGAAACCTTAAAATTTAATTGATTAAAATACATACATTAAATCATTTTTTTATATTTAAAAAAAATTATAAAAATTTTAATCAAAAAAATTGAAATCTATAACTGAAATCAAATTTAGCAAATAAACAAGAATTAAATTTATCTAAGTAATAATTATACTCAAAAATATTTTAGATTTAAATTAAAGTTACAATTAAAAGTAAACTAAATAATTAAAGTTAATGTTAAGTTTAGTAAAAATTAAACATTTTTAAAAGTTAGATAATACTAATAAAGACTTTATGATTTATTAATAATACAAAAAAAAAAATCGAAAATTTAAACAACATATAATTAGAAAAGTTTTTCTTTTTAAAAGATAGAAAAAAATTTGTTAAGAAATTTTTAAATTTTAGAAATATTTTTTTCTTAGAAAAGCTTTCTTCTTCCTTTTTCATTTCATTATTTTTTTAAAAAAATATTTAAAAGGTTATAATACATTCAATTCCTTAATATTGCACTTTTTTAATTTACAAAAAAAAAAAAAAAAAAAAAAAAAAAAAAAAAAATTTTAATGTAAGATTAAACTTTGTCAGAAAAAAAAAATTATTTTTAGTTTATAAAAAGTTTTGAGCATGAATCTAAATTTTTATTTCAATTGAATGTTTTATCTATTTTTATAATTTAATTTTTAAATTAACTGGATCAAAATTTAACACATTAACAATGAAAACAAAATAACTTTATTTTTATCATATTTACTTATAAAAGAAATACTTAAAAATAATTTTTTATTATATGACGAGCAAATTTATTTATTTGAAAGTCAATTGTATTCAAAAATCAATTTTTGTAATACAATTTACATAATCATCAGTTGGATGGTTATTTTTATACATAAATTTTTTTTTTAATTTCACATAGCTTTCCAAAATTATTTTTCAGCATTATTATTTGGAAATGCTAGATGATTATGCTTTTAAACTGTAATATATATATAACCAAAAAGTAAAGCTTTAAGTTGATAGCTATATTGCAAATTGTATTGCATATTTCAAAGATATGTTTTTACAAAAAAATAGCAAATTGTAATAATTAAAATATACCAAAAACTTTTTTTATATATCTTTCTCAATTTTTAAATGAAATTTAAAAATTATTTTTAGAGTGAAAATCATATTTTCTGTATTGCTCAGCTGCCTGTAAGTTCTTTATATCCTAACTTACAAAAAATTTTTTAGAAAAATATCAATAATTACCTCAGATGAAAAATCAGAAATGAAATCAAGGGAGACATCTTGTTTTCTGTCCGATTTTATGTCAGACTGAAATATATGTAATTAAATAATGGTTGTAGAAATGTAATTAACAAATAACAATTATACAACTTGAAATTAAATTATATATAATATATAAAACATTTCTTTTTTAAATTTTACAGTGAAAGTATGTTACTTAGCTGTAAAGCAATCATAGATGAGCTATACAATGACTAGTAAGTTATTTCACAAGACTAAATATAGCAAATAAAGTAACATTAATTGACAAAATACAACAAAAAATTAACATTGTTGAGAAATTCTAAGACTTAAATCCCTGATAAATATAATTTTCAGAAATTTATTTATCATTATTTTATTGCTTTAAATACATTTACATTCATTTAGCTGGAGAACTAAAAAGTAATGGAAATATAAAGGTAGCATTCTTATAATCAAATTAAGATAAACATGATAATAATTGTTTAAATATATATAGATAGAAAGGCCGATTAATAGATGTGCACACTGAAAAGAGAATACAAAAGATGAAAAAATTAAAAATCAATAACAAAAATATAACGAAATTTAAGGAATAAAAGTTTATGCTTAAAAATAAGTTAATCCTATCAAAAATTAAATTGGTATTTATAAAAACAAGAACCAAAGCCAAAAGAATTAAATTAAATATAAAAAAATTTGCTTAATGCAAATAAATCAGTAACCTTGTATATACAATATATTGTTTCCAACTTAGTTATTAGTCCTTGGTATGAATGCAACATGAGTTTATAAAGCAAAGACATACCATCATACAGAAATCATTAGTGTGACAAAACTAGGGACAAACTTTTTCAAGCTGTTAAAAATTGGTTTATGTACGATATACTGGGGTGGAAAACCAAAAAATTGATTTTCGTAGCAGGACAAATTACATTTTTGTAGAAGCTTTCTCTCTCTTTCAGTGATTTTGTAGTAGTATATTTTTACATTAACAGTTCTATTTCAGATTTCAAAAACCTATAGTATTTAATTTTATATTACTCAGCAATCGTAGGATTGATAAGAAATAAAATCGCACGATATGTACAGAAGTTGAATTAAACTCAATCACTTTGTATGATGTTCGAAATTTAACATAAAACTAATTTATTGATTCATACATTAATCAGAAGAAAATTTGAATCGAATGTTAAAAATTATTTTTTGTTTAATGCATAGCTAATAAAATAATTTTTATTTAATGTATATTAATAAATACATCCATTATTAAATTGGACACATTTCAGTAATGCCTGTACTTATTAATATTTTTTGTATTTTTTAATGACTACCAATTTTCTTTATCCTTCTTGAAGCTTAGCTTCTTGAAGCTTTTTAATGGAAATATTGCACCGATTTTTAATAGATTTTTAAAAATATGATTATTAAATTATTTAATAGAAAAAAAAAAATATATTAAATTTTTCTCTGAATTTTGGCATGCTATTCTTACATTAAATATGTTATTTAATTAAAATACGAATTATTTTAAATAAATGGTAATAAGAAATAAAAGATATATTTAAATTTAAAAGTATCAAATAACATGAGTTTTGATTGAGTCAGAAAAAAAAAATGCTTATATGTTTACAATAAGTTATTTCTATTTGTATAAGCAAAGTGGTGTTTTTCATTTTAAAATTAAAATGATATGTATTTAATTTTTGAAAAAATGCAGCACAAAAAAAAAACTCAATATGCCATGTATAAGAATGAACAATAATTATATATAGGCAAATAATGGATATATGTCATAAATATATTTTTAAATATTATTTAATAAATCTTATTTTGGAGAATTTTAATATTTTTAGATATAGCATAGTTATAATTTTCTGTAGAAAAAAAAAATTTGCTTACGAAATTCAGTTCAAATAATAAATGTGAAATAAAGAATTGCTTTAATCCTTCAAATGACAGATTACAGTTAATTTTAAATTATTACTAAAAACAAATTTATTTTAAAAAATTTGGATATTATTTGACAAGATAATAAATAAAAAAAAAAAGGACAAATAAAACATATTAGTTGTAACAAAAATTCAAAAAGTTTTTAATTACAAAAAGTATGCATGGTGGTGAATAATTTACAAATGTAAAATATTAATAAAATGTGGAATTAATTTAAATTTAATACATTTATTTGAAACAGTTATTGCAGAAACATTTAGTAATATATGTTCACAAATTATTTGTTCCTATAAAGAACAATAGATGGCGCTACAATATCTACTCGAATCATTTAAAAAGAATTTTAGGCCTATGATAAATTTAACGATCTCCAGAAAAATGTCATAAAAGCAGAATTCTCATACATTGGTTAGTTCTTACTCCCTCTAATAACGATCTTAAGCGCTACCTGAAGATATGCTCATTCACATTAGGCTATTTTTCTGAGTTATACATCAAAATAAAGGAAATATCTCAATTTTGGCGCAGTTTGGCGAAAAAAATGCGCAATTTGCCGTTTTTAGCAGAATGTGGCAATGCATGAATTTTGGGACAGTTTGGCACAGATTCTTCACCCCTGCAATATCTATACAATTTTTAGATGTCTTTTCATTAAAAACAAATGATGCAATTAAAATATCTTTCTAGATGCCACATCAAATATTTACTAACAAATATACTAATTATAATTTTCTCATTGTACTTTTAAGTTCTTGTCTATTTTTATTATTATTTAATTAATGTTTGTAAATATTTATTTTTAAAGTATAAATATCAGAAGGTTTTCATTTCATTGAAAATATTCATATACATAACTTTAACATTAAACTTATTAAAATAGATTATTCCTAAAAACTGTAAGGAAACATATTATTACTTACATGCTTAATATGAAGAAAAGTAGCTTCATTCATAAAATTCCATATTTCATAAAGCCAATTTTTATCATAAAGCATATGAATGTTATAGAATATATATATTTTTAAATATAACTTAAAGGACCAAGAAACAATGATATTGAACTTTGTAATGTTTTAGAAATATATTTATTGACTCCTTCTACTGGAATAATTTATTACTATTTAGTATTTGTTAAATTATTTCCAAGATAAATTATTACTTGGATAGAAAGATTTTCTGAATTGAAATTACATATCTATAATCAACATATGATGAAATAGCTATTGAACTAGACTGCACCTTGTATTATAAGCATTTCATCTATAACTAGCATAATATATATAAACCAAAAAATTATTCAGTTATAATTATTTTTTGATGCAAACATTCTCATAATCAAAGCCAACATCTTATTAAAAAGTCATTTTTTTCTCTGACAAATTATGTGAATAATGCAAGATAAAAAAGACTAGACATAGAATATATTTCAACATTTACAGCATACTTTTAATCTTAGTCTTGATGGAATGAAAAATTCAGACAATAATGGTATTTAATACTTAAAATTTGATCACATATTGAAAAAAATATATATTGTTTATAGATAAATTGTTATATAAATTGATCATAATATATTGTTCAAATTCAGATTCTCACCCTTTAAAAAAATGTAACACAAAATCTCTATGAATATATTTCTATGCATTATAAAAAATACGTATTATAAATATATTTATGCTTGTTTGTGTTATTGAATATAGTCTGTAGTAATGAATAAATAGCAATATGAAATAATCTGATAAATTTTCTCTAGAAATCATTCTTAGTATAATAGGAACTCAACATAATTTGTCTAATTTACTAAACAAAGTTATCGACAATAAAATATTACTATTTTATTAAAAACAACTTAAATAAAAATATTTTTCTATTTAAAGAAAATTGATGAAAAATAATTCATTTCATAAGCATGAACTATTTTTTTTTTTTTACTAACATCATTCACAATGATAAGAAACAAAAGTTAACATCTTTTTATAATTTATAAAATATTACTTAATAATTACCAGTAATATAAGTTTTAAAAATATTTAAATAACATAAATTTTTATCTGAGATAATTATTAATGAACAAAAAGAACTAGAAAAATGTATGCAAACAAAAAATTAACAAGAAAAAAGGTTTTTCTTTACCCTTCTAACAGGAGTTTCATTAATATCTAAATCATCTTCAAAATCGTCCATTTTAGAATTCTTTCTTTTTTCTTCATGCAGTTTATCTTTGTCATCTGCTTTTTTGTCCTCCTTTTTACGACTTTTCAAAGAAAACTAAAAACAAATAAATAATTCAAACTGAGATATTCCAGAAAAGCAGAAATGTAATTTTTATTAGTTGTGTAAACATGAGCATTAAAAAATATCATGCTAATTTGATATAGGTGTTTTTGTCGTTACTTAAAAAAAAATGTTGATTATCAGTGAAAATATTGACCGTATTTATAACACTCTTCTATAACAGTTCTCTACTTATACCTCCAGATTCTTTTTTTCACCTTAAAATTATATTTAAAAGATATCTATTATGTAAGACAAGTTTGAATATGTTGGAGAAATTGATGGATATAGAACTTGCAAATTGAGTATATAGCAGAATATTAGTAACTATGTTAAAATTTATGATTTCAATACAGTGATTGCATTAAAACATGTACACATATATAAGGTGAAGTATTCGTCTAAATGCAAATTAATTGTTAACAAAACTTATAAAATCTGAAGCGTTGTTAACACTAAAATAAGTTTAGTGTTAACAAGTTTTGGTTTTTTAGTACAAAATAATTTTTTAGTACTAAACTAATTTAGTACTAAAAAACTAAATTTCTCAGAAATTTAAAGCATATCAAAAATTAAAATTAGAAAACAAAATAAAGGCTATGATTTATATAAAAGTTTTTAACTCATCAAGAGTTAGTACACTAGTTTTAAAAATATCAGATAAAGAGTTTAACAATTTTGTTACTTACAGCTGGCAGTTAAAGGATTTTTAGGGGGAAGAAGAGATTTTTTTTTTTTTTTTTTTTTTACAAGCAAAAAATATTTATAACAACATGGAGGATCTTAAAAATCTCATTTACATAGAGAAATAGAAAAACTTGAAATTAAAAAGAGTACATAGTTTCATACATGCAAAAAGAAATCAAAAATGATAATGATATATTTCTTACGGATATAAACTGAATCATTTGACATCAATTAAAAATTTAAAGAATTAATTTGAATAAGTATTTTTTATTATTACTATAATTGTCTATTCTCATACTAGTAAGAAATTCCTGATTTCAAATTTACAAACATTTAAGATGGCAAATATAATGTATTAAAATATCAACAATATGTATACATTACTATTGTTAGGAAGGATACATCTATTATTGATAAATAAATATTGAGAAATAATGCTAATTATACAATTAATACAATAAGTGAAAAAAGTACAATAAATGACATTGATAATTCTACAGATAAAGGTGTGGGAGCGAATGAATGCAAAAATGAATTTTAAACTTTCTCTAAATAACTATTTTTAATAATAAGTACTGTTATAAATAATCATTAGGAATGCATTTATTTCAACAGAAATTAGAATGTGCAATAGCGGTCACATGAATAATTTTTTTTTTTTTTTTTTAATAAAGTTGAACAAATTTTTAAAATACATAAAGATGGACAGGATATATTTTTAATAATTATATTTTATGTGAAAAAATTACAAATTTTATTTCAAGAATTCTGTCAAGCAAAAATATTTTTAATAAATGAAAACATTAGATAATGTCAACAAATAGCACAATAAGTTCACATTAATTTAGTGCTATATTTTCTTCTTTTCACCACAGAAACTTTTTTAAATTATTTTGTCTAATCCATTGATGGTCTATTTTGAAAATATATAACTTATAACTAAATCTTTTAATTATAGTATAAAATAAGTTCAACGATATATTATATAAAAAAAGGCAATTAAAGCCAATAAATGTTAATTAGTATTCCATTTTTGAGAAGAAGAGTTAATAAGGTAAATAATATATATAATTTATACAATTGTACTGGTATTAACTGCAAAATGAATTTTCCAAATTAAATAATATACAAGAAAAATTAATATAAATATCAGAACTGCTTTTAATTGATGTTTTTTTTTTTTTTTTTTTTATTTCTATCCTTAATTCATGAAATTGTAAAACATAATTCACTTAGATTTGTTCAAAAAAATCCAAAACTAAAAATATATTTAAGTTAAACAGTGCACTTGGCAAAGGAATTTTTTTTCATTTTTTCCCCTTGGATTTTATTTTATAGTCATTAGTCTAAAAATGGTCTTTCCTAATTAAAAAGCTTCAAATTAATTTGAAAAATAGAAAATGACATTTGAAATCTCAAAGAAATTTCGCTTGCGTTTATACTCAGTACAAACCCAAAAGCATTTAAAAAATTCAGAAAAAAGATACTGTAATAAAGCCTTGGATAAAAAAAAAAAAAAAAAAGCATGCATTTACAACATCACTTGATGGTTTTACACAAATTTATAATAAAGAAACTTCGCAGAAAAACTTACCAACATCTTTGTAAATACTCGAACAAAGAGTTTACGTTGGTTACTATAACAACAAACAAGAAAACCAAAAATAATTTCGCTGCCAGAATAGTTGCCAACAACAATTTTGAAAGAGAAAGGAACACAAATATCTTATTTATTTCTTGATCAGTATTGTATGAAATATGTGAATTTCCCTCAGCTGCTGTCTCATTCACTGCAATAGCTGACGAAATACGTCTACCCACCAATACGGTATCATGACCAGAATTACATCAAAGGGTCGCTAGGATATTATTATGATCACATCACGTAATACTCCATGTTGAAGGTAAACTATACTGGTGTGCGTGTTGTACGTACAGGAGTTATTGGTTAGTGAGGTGAAGCCCGTCCACGTTTGAAGCATTCCTCCAAATGTTCGTTCGTCAAAGGGCGTTGCAGTTTGAACGTAAAAAACAAACCTCCTAATCTCCCCTTATGTGTGAGCCCATAATCGTCTTTTCAGAAGGTTGTAAATTCTTTGATACGTGACCAAAATTCGACACTAGCTGGAGCAGAACTTTTGCTGATTCAAGTATATATAAGCAAGTGAACGGCCAGAAAAGTTTTTGAACTCACTTCAAACCGTTTTATGTCAGTTTGAAAGGAAAACGGCACGTCACTTGAATCTTCTTGAATCGAAGAAGCATATGGGGATGCGAAGCAACAAGGACTATAATCCCCTAAGGAAAACGGCAATATATGCGAAAACATTTGACAGATTTAGAAGTAACAAAATTTCCACTCCGACTAATGTCTATTTTTGTTCAAGCATCAACGGATTTACGATTTTTTTAAAGATGACAGAAGGCTCACTCATCGAAGAAATAAGAGTGTTGTCCAGGAGATAGATATTCGGCGAATGTTTCAAATATGTACGCCACTAAAGAAGAGGCAATCAGCAGGAGCAACTTAAAATCCTTGGTTGGTTTAATTGTTAAATTGTTGTAGGTTATACAATCAGTGTCGACTCAAAATACCAACTCGGCCAATTGTCTGAGGCGTATTATGTGCTTAGAGGCGCCATCAAAAATCTTTGAGAATAGAAAAAGCGAAAATGAATATCAATCTGGCTCTTACAAAATTCTATGGTAAGAATACTTCATAATCAGATTACTAAATATGATCCTGTTTTTTAACATTGATAGAGGAATTCTATTGAATATAACGTGTTTTGATATATATTGAATATAATATTCAATATATATTGATCTGGGCCTGAATGGCCGAGTGGCTAGCGCTCTGGCGCTCGGTATCATAGGTTTCGGGTTCGAGTCCCGGCGGTGCCATGGATGTTTGTAGTGGTTCGAATCCACTTTAAACCGTAGGTGTCGGTCTAATATGATCGTAGAGCGTTGCGGGGGCATTTTTACTCCGCGTCCGTGGCTTATCTTCAAGTGACACGCGCCCCCTGGGTATAATGCAAAGTGAGTAACGTCTGTGTAGCGCTTGCCTTAAGGCATCCAAGACAGCTGTCTGAGTGTTTGCCAGCTGCATTAAATAAATATATATACATATATTGAATATAACAGGCATTTTCTTGTCCTACAATTTCAAAAAATAAATTTAATTGTCTGTTCCTGTCTCTCATATTCAGTTGCTGCACTGGAAAAACAATTTTCCAAAAATTCATGCATTTGGTAAGATTAACATTAGATGACAGTAATATTTTTAAAAGAAAAACGAATTTTGAAATATTCGTTATATATAAGGTACAAGTGAAGCCTTCAAAATTGAAAAATAGTTTGAAAAAACAGTATACAAAAATTATACAAAACTAAAATGTGGTTAGAGTGCTAATACCTACTACACTAATCATACTTGACATATAAGGAACACAACATATGAATACAAAAACCAAAGGGGAACAGACAAGGAGTAAGTTAGAAACACGGCCATTTTACACAAGAAAAGCTACTACTGATATTCACTACAGTCAAATTGTATAGCAAAACAATCATATCATTTGCAATGCAAAAATCCTGAAGTGTCTCAGATTTAGGTATCTCAAAAAAGGGGGCGAGGGAAGATTTGTTCAAAATCCAACGAAACGAAATTTCGACGCATTTGCAGCAACGAAATTTAAAATCATTTAACAAATGCAATATTCAAGATGTTAAAGCAAAACCAGTATTTCTCAGATAAAAAAGAAGACAAAAATTTAAATAAATGTACGATAACATGGTGATAAAACATGGTGCCCATAAAATTTTAAAACCGCTAAAGAAATTAGTAAACTCAAAGGAAAATAATCATTATATCTTGAGGATGACTTTAATCAAGAAATGCTTACGCTCAAGATATTGTGAACCATGTTATTTTTTACTTGCTAGTTGAATGGATCAAGTCAAAGACATATCTAGCGCTATATTACAGTAACATGAAGTAGACAGAATAACTTTCCGTATAGACGAATACGAATTTGACGACGATTTGTGTTGATGCGAAGCAGCCGCTAGCTTCTGTCTTGAGTTGGAATCCTTTGAAGTTATAGATGATACATTGAAAAAGAAGGCCGGTAAAGAAATAGGAGACTTGCCCTGTTATAAACAAAGAGAGAGAGAGAATTAAAAGAAAGAGGTAAATAAATTTTTGAGGTAATCTATAAAATGAGGATGTTTTGTTTTAATATGAAATAATTAAAATGAACTTATAAAGAATTAGAAGTAAAAAATAAATAAATAAACTAATAAAATTAATTAAGAAGCAGAGTTCAAGGTTTAAGTCAGAATATAAATACTTGTAGAAACCAAGAAACAATTTGAAAAAAAAAAAAAAAAGTATAAAAATAAATTATGGAAATAAAAAAACGTAAGGAGAAACCGTTGGGAAAACGTATTGGTTAAAAAAAACAAGGGTGGCTGACGGTCAAGGTCAGCGCCGATAGGAGAAAAAGCTGGGTGTAAAAAGGAGTGGGAGAGGAGCAATAAACAAGTCAGGGGCAGATGGTGGAATCAATTATGAGAGAGGTTCCAGGATGTTTATCTTTATTGGGGTTATGGATATCATAATCTAGGGAGCCTTTGAATTAGATCGTTTTGAATATTAGGAAGATTTGAGTAGAAATTATGGGCAAGTTTATGAATAAATTGAAGGATTGTTTACAATTTGAGGGAATGGTGGATATCACTATTACGGAAAAATAAAAGTAACTTTATTTTTATCCTCTAGAGCAGGCGTCTCCAAACTACGGCCCACCAGTGTCATCAATCCGGCCCGCGACAGCGAAAGCTTATTGTTGCTGTAATAAGTTGGATAAAAAAACACAGAATGATAATAACTCGGTTTTATTTAATTGCTAGGTAAAAACTTAATGACAAGCATAATACGCAGAAAATTTAACTTAAGCATAAAAAATAATTGAAATGAATCCCACTAACATTCTAAACTAGTGAGCATCCGCGGTTACCCTCGGTAGTTATGTTGGGGTAAAGAGTATCGCATATGTAGGTATATCGATGTTTGGAATGTATATATCCTGAATGAAACATATGATCCCGAAAATCCCTCAGGAACGGAAAAGCTAAATGAACGCGAATGACACTTGCAAAAAAATATTAATGAGATTTATGTAATTGTAATTTTCACTGACAATAGTTTGTAGTTGTGGATCAATTTTACTTGTACCAATTATTGAAAGAGATTTAAGATGCTCAACTTTGATCTGTAAACATTCTTTGTGTACTTCATTTTGGAGAATGTTTTCTCACACAAGTAAAGTAATACCAAAAACAGAAAACAGCCCACGAGCAAATTAATGTAAATTATCAAATTATATCAGTGGAAGACTCTTATAAAACTCCAACAAAGATGACTTTTGATATTTGTACTTAATTATATCACTGCAATGTAAATCAATAATTTTCATTCGGAGTTCGGGGCTAGGGTTTCAATGTCAGTATCAAAGGATTTTGACAAATCTTAATTTCATTTGCAATGACACCAAAGTCTGAGAAACGAGTATCAAAATTAATCTTCAAAGTACTCAAAACTTCGACAGCAAAATCGACGGGAAACTCAGTTTCAGTAGTGCGGCTGAATATTTCACATGTTTTAAAATGTGTGAAACATTTTTTACGTAATTGTGATTGAAACAATATTATTTTCTACCGGAACAATTTGATATTAGTGTATAGATCAGGAAGAAGCTGGTTTCTCCTTGCAATCTCAAATTTAGTTCGTTCATATGTTTTGTCAAATCGACATAGAATGCTAATTTCCACAGCCAATCGCTATTTTGTAATTCAGTAAGAGGGCGATGCTTTCCCTTCAAAAAAATTTCGATCTGTGCTCGAAATTCAAAAACGCGCTGCAGGACTTTTCCGCAACTAAGCCAGTGTACGGCAGTATGATATGGTAAATCACTTTCTCCCATATCTTCAATAAGCTCGCGGAATTGTCGGTGATTCAATTAATGTAGAATGGATTTCAATGGATCTGATGAAATTAACAACTGATATGACTGGTTTTAGAACTTCAGACATATCCAGATATTTTCCGCACAAGGACTGCTGATGAATGATACAATGTAAGACTGATTTTGAGCCACCGTCATTTTCTACTGTCTTTGACACAAGTGCAACCACTCCTTTTTTTACTACATGTTTTTGCCTCCATCAGTTGTAATAGATTTCAAGTTTTTCCATCGTAGGTGCTTTTTATTAATGGCATTGTCAACTCCCTTAAGAATATCTTCCTCAGTAGTCATGCCGTGAATACTATCAATATCAAAATGTTCTTCATACACTTCAGAGCTTTTATTTACTCCTCGAATAAAATTTTTCTGCTATTGCAATAACGCATTCTTTGACCATTTCTCCATCGGTGAATGGTTTTCCACGTTTTGGGATTTCAAGAGCCACACGAAAGCTGGCATGAGTTGCAGCCTCTTGTTCAGTATTGAACAACTTGTAATTGAAAGAATATGCATATCATTTGTAGAGGAATTCCTAAAACGAATTTGTTGAACTTTCCACAAACAAAGTTCTCCAAGCCATTCTAGGTCACAGAAGTGATGCGATTTTCTACGGGATAGTTACCTCTTCAAGACAACCATGCCCAGGGCTACAAATAACACAAATTGACACAAAATAGATAAATAATAACACAAATATATATTTTTTTTTTTTCTAATGCAGCTGGCAAACACAGACAGCTTGGTCTTAGATGCCTTAAGGCAAGTGCTGCACAGACGTACTCACTTGTATTACCCAGGGGGAGCGTGTCACTTGAAGATAAGCCACGGAGTAACAATGCCCCCGCAACGCTCTACGATCATATCAGACCGGGACCTACTTTTTAAAGTGGATTCCGAACCACTACAAACAACCATGGCACCGCCGGGACTCGAACCCGAAACCTGTGGTACCGAGCGCCAGAGCGCTAGCCACTCGACCATTCAGGCCCCAATAACACAAATATGCTTGGCGAAATAAGCGGCGTTGATTCTCGCATATCAAAAAATCACAGGTGTACCTTCGTCTCTTCCTGCGGAACATACTACTGTGCCCAAAAGTAAGAACAATTAATTTTTTTTTCAAAAACTCTTTATTTATTCTTCCAAATTTATTTCATCACTTTCAAAGTAATCTCTCCGGACACAATGCATTTAAGCCAACTTTTTTTCAATCCTCAATGCATGCTAAAAAGTCATCTGCCGGGAAGCTGTATTGTAAAGTTATTAGTAAATAATCTTCTAAATCTCTACATGGAAAATAATTCAATTTTAAAATTTTCTTTTTAATCACTTAAAATGCATATCTACGTAAATTGAACGACCTTTTAATTTCAAAGCTGAAACAAGAAACCTATTTCAAGTGCATTTCTTTTGTCGGTACCAAATCAAATTTCTTTACATCAAATTTCTATACATCTTTATATGAAACATTTTCGGATATATTTTTCTCGAACCTTGAATAAAACTATTTTTTAATTTCGATGTCCAGTTGTAAATTAGAAAGATTTATACCAAATTTGGATAATTAGTCTTTTTATCAAAGAAAGCATAGAAGAAAAAGCAAATTCGAGAATAAAACAAAACAAAGATGGGGTGGATGAATAGGATAGCTGGGGAAAGGAAAAATGTGCTACAAGAATAAATGTGGCAGTGTCTCGAATCTGTTAGTCTTATTGGCTGGTGTGAATTTTTTTCTCCAATATCCAATCACCTATTCGCAGTAAATGAAGCACTGATGGACAATGTGGAGAAATCATTTGATTATACAGAAATCAAATCCTTCATATTTTTTTTTTAAATTGTAATAACTTTTACTTTGTTTTTGTATTGATATTATCAATTTGATAAATAAATTCCAACCTTTGCAAGTATTTTGTTTAAAATCATCCACATTTTTTTTATTACCTGATTAAAAGTAATCTGACGGATTAAATCTACAACGGAGATTCACTACAAATTTCACAACAACAAATTTCTGAGAAAGGCAGGTTACTTGAAGACAAATTAAAATCAGTTAGCCAGATAGCAATATGGACACGCAATTATAACGCGATACGGAACGCTGTCGAGAAATCGGTAAAATGTCTGCTAAAGAAAGCCGTCATTCGACAACCGATAATAGAAGTCGTGGCATGGAAAATTTCACAAATGCGTTAGCAGATCTGAATCTAGCATCTATTGTAAGGGGCGGGCCACTGTATGCCTGTAGCAGGAATACTAATCGGTGAGGCGTATTTCAAACCATGATCTGCATCAAGGATTATGAAAAAGTAAGAAAATTAAATGGTAGAGATGGTACTTCATCATGCAAAACACACTCTACGTTTCAGTACGCGATCAAACTTAACCTATTTAGATCTTCTCCAAACTACCGTCTGGAAAATCCTGGATTCTAACCAGTTGCACCCATATTATAAGTAGCAATTCCTGACATCTACTGTGGCCTGTTAATTACCTAGAGAAAGTTAGTTTTTGCTCGATGGTGTCTCCAGAAGAGTGTGGCGGACTGCTTCAGATTTCCATCTTATTCACAGATGACTTCACTGGGGGAAGGTCTGCGCATATATAGTCTAATGAGAACCCTTATGCTACAGAAAAATATGTAGTACAACACCGGTTTTCTATCAATGTTTGTTTCGACATTGTAAGGGGGCATTTAATAGACTCATATATTAAGCCTGTTCGTCTGGCAGTCCTTTTAAAAAGTCTAATAAGACTTTTTAGAAGAAATCTTATCCAAATTATTGAATAACCAGCTGATTCAGCAGTCACTGTGCTATGATATGTACTATTACTGAATCTATCCTTGTTGAATTTTTTTTTCTGTTGTACGATATACCAATGAATAGTGAGAAGGATCCCCATCTGCGTAATTACCACAGATATTACCACAGCTGAAACTTCAAACACCTTATAATTCAAGATTTCTTTTAATAACTCAGTTATTTAATTTTTATGAATAAAATTATTCTCTTCAATTGTGTGCTGCTGACATTTATCACGTTTCCGATCCTGCTCTGCTATCTTCTCCCGATTCTTCTTGACCTACGCTTCCCAGAAGTTTATGCATGAGGTTGCGAATCATCCTATTTATTCAAGAATTACGCGCTCTTCTACTTACTGCATAAATTGATACTTTGCCCCTTGTGTTTCTATTCAAGAAGACGAAAAGAAAATATAGAAAACCAATAAACTTTGATTAAGTTCAAAAGGGATAAAAATGTAACAAGGAATTAAAAATTCATTTTAAATATAAATTACGACTTATCTTACATTACTCTCTTGTACTACACCAACTACACCAAGTTGATTCTATAATCCTGTGTGGGTCATGATCTTATATTTTTCTGAAAGAAAAATTTCTTTCAAGTTCTTCATGAAATTAGAATAAGTACACTATGTGCATTGAAAATAAAAAGTATATTTTAGAATGTCTTTCCTTTTGCATTTGTATTATAAAGAAAACTTGGTAGACATTACATTTGAGCGCAATTGAATAACACTTTAATTCTCGTCAGTTGTGAGAATCTTCCACTAGCACAGTTCTGATTGAAAACTATCAAATACTGAAATGCCAAAACTAACGATGAAACGGCAATGATGAGTTCTGAATAATTAAAAGGCTAGTTCATTCAGTTCTTTTGAAGGGAAGAAGTGCGTGATTTAAGTGATCAACAAGAAAATGTTTTGTTGCCATGGAAAATATTTGAAATATATAGAAGAATTATTCTATGGATTGTACCACTTTTTTTTGTACAAATAAATCGTTTCTCACGCAAACCACCCTCTGTTTTTATATTATGTAAAAGTGATATATAAAGTTGAATTTTGATTTGAAAAAAAATTAGAAATTATTCTAGATAATAATTTTTGTAATACAACCTCACTAACAGGCATGTGATACCAATTGTTTCTTTCAAAACTCTGTAAATATGGGACACCAATTTAAATTTCTATATTTTTCGATTCAAAATGTTGAGTGAAGTTTGAAAAACTTCCTATATGAGCCAATAATTATTCTTTATTAATGAAAGAAACTGCATATTCTAAATATAATAACTGGGAATAATAATTTCTATAAAAATGTATATAATAAATTCTACCTCTATTATAAATAAATATGGGATTTTTTTAACTCATCACTTTCTCTGAGCAAACTCACCAAACAATTTAAAAGTTAAAACTAGTCACCATCAGATTAAATCAAAAGAAACATCGTACAAATGGGTTGCTATGACCTCTATTCCAAATTCATAAATTAACGTGTGCAGATTCTATTGAATGGTACTCACCATTGCAAATTCAAATTTTTAATAACATCTTAATATCTCATTAAAGTTGCACGAGAAGACGTCACTGTCGGAACTTCATTCAGTATTAGCATCATTTACCGAAGTGCTAGATCAAACGAAAACCACCAGAATCGGACTATCAATTTTTTTCCGGTCTAATGCAGCTGGCAAACACTTAGAGAGCTTGGTCTTGGATGCCTTAAGGCAAGCGCTGCACAGACGTTACTCACTTCGCATTACCCATGGGGTGCGTGTAACTTGAAGATACGGACGCGGAGTAACAATCCCCCACCAACACTCTACGATCCTAATAGGACCGAGACCTACGGCTTAAAGTGGATTCGAACCACTACAAACACTCATGGGCAAAGCCGGGATTTGAACCCGATACCTGTGGTACCGAATGCCAGAGCGCTAGTCATTCGGCCATCAGGCCCCCTGGACTGTCAATATAAGGCAAAGTATTTTTGTGGCTTATTATTTAGTGAATGGCGGATCTTAGATTACAATAAATAGGTTGTTCGTGTGTGTAACGGATAGTACGATTTTTGCGTATTTCTTGCCATTCTGTTTTGTTAAAAATATCTGCTGTCCAGTGACAGTGGGACAGTGGTGGCAGCGTTCCAGCCACTGCTTTAAAAAACGAGAGGGATTCGGTGGATAATATTTATAAGTGTCTTGCATCGAGAATCGGATTGAATAACGGGAAATATTCTCGTTTTCTATTATATGACAGATAAAGAGGATCCGTCGCGCTTGAAAGTTGTTCTGGAAAGCATTTACCATAACTTTTATTATTTAAGAAGTGCTGATACAAGATTTTTGTTGTAAAAAATATTAAAAAGTATATTATTCTTAAGTTTATTTTTATTTTTAAGTGACATGTGGTGGATTATAAGAATAATTGTGCCTTTACATAATATTTGAAAAAAAAAAAAAAAAAACTGAATTAGATATAACATAATAAAGTGGTTTGTAAGAATTTGTATTCATATAACTTAATCTATGGATACCATCCATATCTATCTTAACTTTTTCCATTCTAAGTAATAAGTCAACTGGTTTAAACGGCAAATGATGAATTTTTTTAATATTTATTCTGTCTGGAGGTCTGGTTTTCATCTTAAATAAAAATGATCACCCAATCAATTATTGTGGGATATTTTTCTAAATAACTATTATTAAAAGGAAAAGGTGAGTTCCTTTGATTATGAAAAAAACACTGCACAGCTTTCTAATTTCAGAACAGAGGAATGATAAATATTGTATAATAAGTCGGTAAAGAAATCCTCATTGTAAATGACAAATTTAAAGAAATTTCTTTAACGATAAAGCTTTTTATAAAATGCAATTTATACTGACAATGAATTTGTTCCTTTATAGCTGGTTTTTATAAAGAGAGAGACAGGAGGGGGAGACGCTATTTTTAAATGTTTATAAAATTATCCTTAACAAATAATTAAACTTATCTTTATCAATAATTAAATTAATTAACTTAATCCTTAGACATTATAAAGTGAATGCTATTTTAATGTGCAATAGAGGAATAGAAATGCGGTGCAGTGATTGAAAATTAAAGACCATTATTGTCTCCATTTATAATAATTTGTAATTGATGAATATATGTCATTTATTTATGCTAACAGACGCATTTTATAAATGTGTTTGTAATAGTTATTTTGTTCTTTACTTTTCGTGTTGAAATAATAAATTGATTTCTTTTTCGTCAAATTAAGCTTTCAGAGAAACACGACACATTTCACAAACCACATGTAGGATTAGATTTAGAAAAAATCAAAAGTTTAATACCAGTTCATTTTAAAGAAGACACAATCTTACAGAATCTGAACTGATTATTTAAATACCCTTGACAGCTCTTTCAATGTTTTCTGAAAATGGATCTCACTGAGAGAAATGGCACAAAAGATAAGAACCATTTCATTTGATTTCAATCCAAAAAATGACGATGAACTATTAAAGAACATTTCATCTGCTCAAATTCTGTAAAAAGATAACGCAATGACAAGGTATAAAAATATTCTATTTTATTTTTAAAATGTTGAACGAGATTTTTAGCATTGATTCTAAAACAATTTCAGTATTACTACTCTTAAAAAAAAAAATCTTGCCTTTGTACTTCTAAGTATATCTTTGAAATTTCCCTCCTTCTGACAGCAGAGAGATACTCCTCTCTGAATCCTTTTCAGATCTCGATCTATAAGTTTGTCTTATTTTAGAATAAGTTTTAATACAGAGAATAAAAGCTGTCAGAATTTTTGTGCACGTGTGAAATCGATATCTTAAAACAAACTTCTTTGAAAAGCTAATTTGACTTTCTCTTCATAAAATTTCATAAAGGGATTTCGCAAAAGGGGGTTTTGTATAACTTTTAAATTAATTTGAGTCGCTTTTCCCCTATATGAAATGGGAAACTCGAAATGTTGTAAATCAAAGCATCACCAATCAAAGTGAATTAAGCGATTCGAAGTGACAGTCAAGGTTATAAAGTTGCATATTTTCTAAAATGAAATCTTTGTTTTCAAGTGAGAGAGGATGTGAATGCATCTTAAGCGATAAAATGAACTGTAAGTGAAAAAGAACTAAATTGAGGACTTACCTGAAGGAAATGTCCTGACGAATCAGTGATTCCAAACCCATTTGGAATATGCGAATCAATGTTCACATGGAAACTCATGGAGTCGCGCACGGAGTCTCCATGGGTATTAAAAACATCACGTCAACAAAGTGCCCATCTATTGATTGCTCGAAATAAATATTCGCTCATTTCCTTTGGGAGGGATATTAAATCGAAAAGATCTTGGATTTTGTCAATGCCCTTCATTATTCAAAGATTTATGACTTCACTAAAAATTAAAAATTATATTTAATTATAAGTAAGACTATAAGATTTTGTTATGAAAGGGCTTTAATTATTCAGATTTGCGACAAAAAATTAAAAATTATATTTAATTATAAGTAAGAAATAAATATTCGTTCATTTTACTTGGGAGGGATATTAAATCTAAAAGATCTTGGATTTTGTCAATGCCCTTCATTATTCAAAGATTTGCGACTTCACTAAAAATTAAAAAAAAGGGCTTATATTTAATTATAAAAGATCTTGGAAGATTATAAGATTTTTTTTAAAAATGAAAGGGATTATAAGATTTTAATTACGCAAAAAACGGAATTATTTTCGCTCATTTTACTTGGGAGGGATATTAAATCGAAAAGATCTTGGATTTTGTCAATGCCCTTCATTATTCAAAGATTTACGACTTCACTAAAAATTAAAAAAAATTATATTTAATTATAAGTAAGATTATTTTTCGTTCAAGATTTTCTAAAACATCTTGTTATGAAAGGGCTTTTAAAAAATTATATTTAATTATAAGCAAAAAAAACGAAATTATTTTCGCTTTTTACTTGGGAGGGATATTAAATCGAAAAGATCTTGGATTTTGTCAATGCCCTTCATTATTCAAAGATTTACGACTTCACTAAAAATTAAAAAATTATATTTAATTATAAGTTAAGATTATAAAAAAACGAATTTTTTTCGTTTTTATATTAAATCGAAAGATCTTGGATTTTGTCTGCCCTTCATTAATTACACAAAAAAAATTAATTATTTTCGCTCATTTTACTTGGGAGGGAATATTTTCGCTAAATCGAAAAGATCTTGGATTTTGTCAATGCCCTTCATTATTCAAAGATTTACGACTTCACTAAAAATTAAAAAATTATATTTAATTATAAGTAAGATTATAAGATTTTGTTATGAAAGGGCTTTAATTACGCAAAAAACGGAATTATTTTCGCTCATTTTACTTGGGAGGGATATTAAATCGAAAAGATCTTGGATTTTGTCAATGCCCTTCATTATTCAAAGATTTACGACTTCACTAAAAATTAAAAAATTATATTTAATTATAAGTAAGATTATAAGATTTTGTTATGAAAGGGCTTTAATTACGCAAAAAACGGAATTATTTTCGCTCATTTTACTTGGGAGGGATATTAAATCGAAAAGATCTTGGATTTTGTCAATGCCCTTCATTATTCAAAGATTTACGACTTCACTAAAAATTAAAAAATTATATTTAATTATAAGTAAGATTATAAGATTTTGTTATGAAAGGGCTTTAATTACACAAAAAACGAGGTAGATTTGGTGCGAACATTAACTTAGTCACGAATTAAACTCTCCAGAAGAAACAAAGCCAGTGATTCACATAATTATTCTGAGAAATGTGCAATATATAATAAAGAAAATAATTCACGTCGAAAAGGGTCTTTATTAATAGGGAAAATCTTTTTTTATTTTTCATCTTAAAAAAGTAAATCACATTTTTAACATTGAACTTTTAGAATTATCATTAAGAAAATTGGTTTTTAAGGTAAAATAATCAGCAGATATTTTTAGAGAACAAAAGCGATATTAAATACTTCATTTTGCAATATTTTCAACTTGTCTTTTCTTAAGAAAAAAAAAGTAATAATTTTTTATTAAATATTCCCTATGAGCAAATATAATAGAAAGTGTTAAATAGAAGTTTTGTGATTCACTCAATTTTCTCTATAAACTTTTCTTCTCATATAACTGTTTTCTTCTCTCTAAACTTTACACCACATTCCTGTAGGAATGATTACTCCCATGTAGACTGTTGCCGCAATTGATTCAATCAAATCGATGAGTTTATTGATTGAATGCATTGAATTGCAATAAGGATATACCTCGAAGTTATGCGATAGGAGAGTAAATTAAATCGCTTAAGTCAGGGTACAACTTTGCCATTTTGTGTAAATGAAACCAAAGTCTGACAAAAACCTTTATTTAGAAGAATTTAATATAATCGTAGTTCTTTATATAGTCAACTCTTTACAATTTTCCACATTGAAACACATTTTATATTGAAAAATTATTTATATTTACACATTTTATATTGAAAAAAAAGGACATTTTTCTAAAAAAAATTTTTAATTTTCAATTTTATTAAAATTTTCTACCTTTATTCTCCTAAAATATTTCACAATTGAATTTTTTTTTTTTTTTTTTTTTTTTTACAATTAAGGAAAAAAAATTACTGATTACGTTGAAAACTTTCCACAATCAAAATACTCAAGAATAGACGAAATTTATAAACAAAATTGAAAAAAAAATAATAAAAAAGAAATAGAGAAGTGGCTGGGAATGAAGAAAACACTAACATTAACTACAAATTAAAATTTCCTTTTAATGATTTTATATTCTTACAAAAGGCAAACTAATTGAATCACAAGATGGTCTCTTATAGTGGTACTATTTTGATCAGTAAATGAAATTAAAGCTGAAAATTGTAAGACAAATGAAAGTTGCAAGAAGATAAACACTGAAGTTATCAGGCAGTAATATTATGATACGAAAAAATCAAGAACAGCATAACTCCTAGTTGGCAAAGTTCGTAGATTATCATAGAGTTAACACTCTTCAGTCCGGCAACACAGCTGTATCGGATGAGCAATTTTGGACGAACATCAATATAATTTTTACCAAAGATAAAAATTTAAATGATTATAATATGTACATATTTAGACTGTTTACGAACATTCTGAACATATGTAGACACTATAAATATTCGATTAAGTATTTCGTCAATCTTTTTTTTTTCGTTCTAATGCAGCTGGCAAACACTTCGGCAACCTTTGATGCCTGGTAAATCATTACCATCGCCCCTTAGCAGAAACCGACCTTCGGAATCAGCGCTCCACGTTTCAACCGGTAGATCGCAGTTGGGGGCCTCGTAAACTGCTAAATTTCCTCTTTTTGTCCATTTTCGAGCAAAATGGCGAAGATATGCACGTGTTTTTTCTATCTCCCTGTATAATTATGAATAAACATACGTTAGAAGTTATGTAATCATATTTTGTGTATCTTGAAGATATAATAGCTAGATTTTGTTATGTATTTCGAAAATTAATGCTAAATATTTTTATTTGTACGCATTTATAATTGGTGGTAACATATTTACCATTGCCTGCTTAGCGATTTTAGAGGTGGTATACAATTTACCACCACCTGGTTTGCAACTGATTTATTCGTTTTCAAGAATGCATTTCGCTTGGCATAGTACTTGATTTATATTTATGTTTTTAGATATATTACACCATTTATTTATAAAATTTATTATTACTAATATTATTGAGCATACTTTAGCAATTCTTATTGGATTACATAAATATTTTGATGTTTAGAACTAATAATTCGAAATGGAATGTAATAAAAGTAATATTTTTCAAGTGATTTAAAAAAAAAAAAAGAAAGTAACTCAATGTATTGAATAATATTTTAGATAGAAGCATTGAAAAAAAAAGTCTAACCGCCGAATAAGCTGTCCACCATGAAGCCAGATATGTTAGGAAAGCCTATGAAAAGAGGATATAAGATTTGGGCTAGGTCAGATGCATCCAGTGGGTATCTGTATCAATTTGAGGTTAATACAGGGAAAAAAAGACGATGGTGCCAATTCGGAAGAATTGGGATATAGAGTTGTAACAAATCTTATCAATGATTTGCACCCTACTTCTCCTCTTTTGGTGCTTTTGACAATGTTTTCACTTCAGTTCTATTGCCGGAAACACTGTTTTCCAAAACACACATACGCCATTGGTACCATCAGAAACTGGTAAAAATTCCTTCATGAGTAAAAATAAAAATTACCAAAAATATGGATCGCCGATGTTGACATGTAGAGACACTGTTGCAGTGCTATGGCTAAGGTTGTTATTCTTTTTCAACAGCCCATAATATGAATGAAATGACATAAGTAAGTGGAACCCAGAAAGATGGCTCTAAGAAGAAAGTTGTTTGCCCCAAAGCAATTGAGATTATACAAGAACTATGGGGGGTGGATAAATTTAACCACTTGAAATCTTCGTATAGCTCAAGTAGAAAATCAAAAAGAAGTGGTGGTTATTTTACTTTCTTTTAGATGCTAGTTTAGTAAATTCATATATATTGTACATGGATAATCATAACGCAGCTAAAAATTCGCATCTAGAAGTTAGGTTAAGAATAGCTCGTGGGGTAATAGGAAGATTTAGCAGTAAAAATCGAAAGTTGCAATCAAGTTGGATTGCAACGAAAAAGGAAATTGGCATTCCACAGGAAATCAGAACAACTAATGTTCGAATACATATGCCAGAATAAGGGCAAGCATACAAAAGGTGCAAACATTGTAGCACCAAAACTAACCAGAAACGGTCAAAAGTATTATGTTGAACATGTGATGTTCCATTGTGTGCAACTCCTTGTTTTATGTTGTTCCACTAGAATAATTAAAAATAATACATTTGGTAATTTACATCGTATTGGGTTTTTCTACCACTTATTTCATGTGTAATTAATATATTTTTAATTTTGAAATAATTAGTAATAAATAGTTTGACAAAATGCATATTTACTCATGAAATTATTTATATTTCATATTTTTCTATTGAATAAATCAGTAAAATGTCATTGCTTTTATAAGGCGGGGTAAATATGTTGCTACCCCTGTTATAAATAACAGCCACAACAACAAAACTAAAAAAATACTTTTTTTTTGGTCATAAGTGAGCTTCTTTTCTCTAATTCGAGCATAAAATGGAAATTTTGACAGAAAACGGCTTGTGCCGTTAAAGGCAAGCGCAGCACAGGCGCTACTCAATTAGCACTACCCTGGAAGTGCGTGTAGCTTGAAGATATGCTACGGACAGGGGAGTAACAATATCCCCGCAACGTTCACGTTAGACCGGGACCTACGGTTTAAAGTGGATTCCGAACCACTACAAACATCCACGGCACCGCCGGGACTCGAACCCGAAACCAGGGGTTCCGAACGCCAGAGCGCTAACCACTCGGCCATTCATGCCCGCATTTCGCCAATCTAGCAAACACAAAATCATGATTCGTATATTGAACTATAATGGAATTATAAAATTAAAACAATTCGTTAAGAACCAGCTGTTCGGTGACAAGAAAAAAAAATACACTGTATTTACTGTTTAAAAAAAGCATATGATATCACGTTGCTTCTTTGTTTCGGATCTCTTCAAAAATTTTTATGAGTTAAACATAAATTTATGATTTTTGCAGATTTATCAGTTTTCTGTTACTGAAATGAAAAGTTGCTTACGATAAGCAATGGGCAAAAATGCGAGCCTCGTGACCTGGTGGTTAAGGTCAATAAACAATCGAATAAAAAAAAAAAAAAAAATCCAAAAAGCGAACGGCTCGATTGGTGCCGGAAAGTGCCGAACCATCGAATAGGAAAGATTAAACGATCGCTTACTGTACTATTATACAACCTCAATTGTTCATTTTCATCATAAATTATTTTTCCTTTAAGTAAAATGTTCAAATTATTAAAATGGAAATGAAATATCACTATATTAGTTTTGCTATTAAAATAAACAATAATTCCATAATCTATTGAAGTTTCATAGATGATGATAAGATAGAAGTGCAAACGATGCAGAACATTTGTTTACATGTTTCAGTATTTCCCTTCTCATGTATGCACATGCTGTATCATGTTTCAATACATCCGTAATACAAGTGGAAACTATGCTTATTCTTGCAAAAATAATAATATACGTTAGTTCCTGTAAAACTAATTCTATAATTTCTCACTTAAGAAAAAAATATATAAAATCAATTTGGGCGTAGGACTGACAACCCTATGCCGTAAAAAGAAAAACTTCTCTCGTCTCGAAATCTACCAGTAGGCAGACGGCCCATCATGTGGCTGTTACGCCACTGATGATGATATATAATCAGTCGTTACCAAAAAACAAGCACGAGCCGTACAATGAAAAATATCTTTTTTTATTCTTTAATTTGTTTAATATAAGCAAGATATAAAATGGAATTTATTAAACCAATTACAAATTTGACTGATTAGCACATTTGATTAATTAATTAAAATTAATAATTAAGTAAAATATAAATATTTAAATGCAAAATTTAGAAAAATAAATGTACATTTTATAAAATAAAGAACATTTGTCAATTATCTCGTGCAGTGGTGCGCAAAACTTGAGAATTCAAAGAGATTTATTTCACAATAAAAATATTGTTTTATATTAGAATTTTCTCAACATGTATCAGGTACCAGTAAAATATTATTTATAAAAATTTAAATTCTTTATAAAAATAGAGCTATACTTTTATGAAAACAATTGTCTATATTAGACTACCATTGTCTATGTTTTCCACTCAAAATAAATCACTGGGGTCGATCTTTTTTAATGTTGTGATTGCGATCACACTGGTCGGGCTTATTTCGCCCTAATTATTTATTCTATAGGTCAGTCATCATTAGGCTTCTGTTTTTAACATATTCTTAATCACGATTGCTGTGTTTCAACCTCGAAGATATAACCTGTCCTCATAGCAGGTTCAGAAAGATTCTCGCTACTGTGTTACAACTCTTTTTTCTTTATTCATCATTCACACCCTCCTTTTTTTTTCTGATGTAAGATGATCCCATTTAAGCCATCATTAATTCTCAATTATTGGTCAGCACTTTCATCTAGAGAACTTTTGGTCCTCATTCGTTTGTATGCGAAATCAGTTCTTCTGTACCCTCACGTTGTTTATGAGTCTTTTGTCTCTCATTCTGGACAAGCTTTGAGATGAGAGTCAAAGTTGATTTCTCACACGAAATATCACAGCTAATCAATTTTATATGTCACATAAATATCTCCAAAGTCTACTTTAATTGGACAATATAGTAAGGCATAAGTCTACTTATTGTGGCAAACATGCTCTTTTTAGATGTAACTTTATCTTTACAAGGCCCACCATTAAATAAATATTGACCGTCAATAAAGAGATGCAACATATAAAACGCAAAAACCAAGAGGAGGTTAACTAAGTAATTATTTGCAAGAAAACTCTTGCTAACACTCTTTTCGGAGAAAACAAAACTTTAACCAGATGTTCAGCATCGGATACTATTATGTCTGAATTTAATTCCTCTGTCAATTATACTATGTGATAAAGGGTTTAACTAGTAATTAAGTATTTGAATGCTTATATATATGCAGGTGAGAACGCCATTAAAAAAACAACCAATATAAAAGATTTCTTGCATATTACTCATAAAAATTTATATCATACAACAAGTCGACAAGACAGCACGCGCACCATGAGAAAACTTTATGCATCGATAAATGATCATATTTCATCATGATTACCAACTATATAAGTATATAAGTGCAAAACAATATATATATATTTTTTTGAGTTTCTAGCAAATGATCAAAACCTATCCAACAAAATAAATGCCTAGGAAATATATAAAAGGAAAATTTTGCATTCCTTTTGTAATTACTGACTTATACTAGAGTTACAAACAGATATGTAAAATTTCATTTGGCTCTGACAATTTTTTCTGAGTTCTCTAATTTTAATGTCAATGAGTACATATGTACAAGAAGACCATAAAATAACTTTCCTTGTTTGGAGGCATCTGCATTTAAAATTAATGAAATAAGAATGAAGGCAATTTTCATATGCACACTGTGGAAGACACTGATGATTTACGTGAAAAAGTGCAAGAAGACGCTGATAGGAGAGATTTTTTGGCATTACTGTCCCGTATGCGCTATGAAATTTTAGCAATCTATGTAGATTTTTTAATTTCCTAGTTAATACATGATATTGGAGCTGCTGGAAAAGAAAAAAATGTCAATAATTATTATGAATGCACAGAAAATGAATTCTGTTAAGTTTCATTATAATGTTCGAATAATAAAAAAAATGCACATGTAAATATAACTGACAATAATATGTAATTAACGGAAAATAATCTTTTGTTAATCAACGTGCATGAGGCCCTGGGGACTTTAATTTTTTAATAATTAGAGTCCCCAGGGCCATGTGCTATTTTTTCAATGTGCTGACCTTTCATGTAGTCCATCCGGTGTAAGATGTTCTCTACCTTGGATGCTTATAACAGCTCGTCTTAATTTCTCTTTCAAGGGATTTAGGTTTGTAACGCCACCAGGACACACAACAGACTTACGGTACACCCACAGGCAAAAGCCGCACACATGGATGTAGGGTTATCATATGTGTCCTTGTTTTTCTTTTTACATGTGGTGATGTCTGGGGAACAGGTTAGCCATACCATCAGAAAACAAGGGCTGATAATTTCCTACTTACCAAAATACAGCAGCAAAAGGTTCTGTACTGAAAGAAGAATATGTGGGCGTGCTGTATCTTCCATAAAAAATGTAGTGTCCAAGTACTGTCTGCTGCAATTCAATAATGACAAAAGTTTCTAGAATTTGCCGATATTTCTCAGTCACGATGCAGATAATATAACCTGCTGTCTTGTAAGCACTATAAAAATTGAAAAATCTACCTAGATTGATCAAACTTCAAAGCTCTTACTGACAGCAGCACCAACATCTTCCCTATTGGTAATTTTTTTTTGCTGAAATCTTCTCCCCATGTCTTCCACTCTCTGTATATTCCATTGTATTCCATTCTATATTCCACTTCCACGTCTGTCAATTTGGTTTCCTTTTGTTCATTAGTTTTAGATGCAGATGCCTTCACACTGGGAAAATTATTTCAAGCTTACCCTGTATGTATTGCAAGCAATTTTTGAAATGTAAGTAATTTATGTATTACTATAAAGATTACATGGTATTTTCTGGCAAATTATGCAATTTATACATTATTTTATGTACCTTGTATAAGCCTGGACGGCAACGAGTGGGGTCCGGCTAGGAAATAAAATGGCACCGAAAGCATAACTCACAATTATCAAGCTGTATCGTAGACGACAGTCGGGTTAGTATACCTTACTATACTACCAGTCTTAGCTAGTTATCGGGGCTCAATTTGAAGTTTAAATCATTGCTAGAAACAATTCTACTTCAGTGAGTGAGATTTCTCACTGGAGTAGAACGAGCCCAGGACTGTTGCAAACAGGATTTTAAGTATGTTTAAGTGAGAGATAAATTGAAACATAATGAGTTATTAGTATTGTGTTTACTATTATTCTTATATGTAAGCATAGATAATATAATGGTAATGATACTAAACGCGCATTGTAAAGAACAATAAAACACTAAAAATAACATATAAAAAATATATAAATATAAAAAAAAAAAAATGGAAGGATTAAAAAATATTTATTTTACTAGTGCGATATTTGTTTCTCCACTCTTTTCACTTAGCTTTTGCAAAACGATGCGCGCACCTCATGAGTTCGCAGAATATAATTTAATTATTCTGCGAACTCATAACTGTAAACTCATAAATAAGACAGACAATATCTGTCATATATTCACAAGAATATTATTTAAAAATCAAAGCTAATTTTTTTCTCATAACTTCGACAGTTCATTTTTGAATATATGGATGCTGACATAAAGTAGTATTTTAATACATTGGTTTTCACTGCATTGGCAATTATAAAATAAATATATTTTGTAAAAGTGTGATAAATCTCACTTGCCGGAAAAACGTTCAAGGCGGGCCACTCCTGGTTTTGACTGATCAACATGAAAACAGGACATCGAATCAATGGAGTCACGTCCTCTTTACAAATTAGAATCATTTCATTTCAAAAGCGATTCTCAACGCCAGTAGACAAGGAAAGAGGTAAGGGCATGATTTTATCCCGCTAACATAAGAACTAACTTGGAGAATTCATCTGGGGGAAGACTGAGCTCCAAATTTTCGATGGAGGTACTGTTACCTTAGATTGCTATCATCAGCAAATTATTCTCCTCCACGTTTTGAGATACCATTGGGTGATATTCCCTTTTCATGCATGATATTCCAGGCTACGTCGATCTTGTGCTGTTGAGGAGCTTCTAGAAAGAGAACGTATAGCTAGTATGGATTGGCCAGCTTACCCTCCTTATTTAAATCCCATAGAAAAACGAATTTCGACATGATTATATCCTCCAGAAAACGCCCAATAATTGAAACAGATGTTTATTGAGAAATAGACAACAGCTGAATATATAAAATATATTCAGTTGAACTCAACAGTTCAATTAACTCAACAAGTGAATATATAAAATATTTTCAATGATTAATTTTAATCATTGTATTTGTCAGTTTTTTTCATCTTTTAAGTATAAAAACTGTATTTGTATATGAGGACAATTTGCAGATATATGGACTTTTGTGAAATGTGTTTAAAACTTCAATTGATAGTGATTTTCTGCTCTACGTTTTATTTGGAGAATTAAGGTTTTTGGAGAAGAAGCAGGATGGTTTTCTGCGACGATTCGACAAGAAGTGTTGTTTTTCTCTTTTTCTGAATGTGATTGAACAGATCGGAGATTCAGCTTGTTTACAAAGTGAGACCTTTGTGGTTTCGTGTATCATGTGATAATTAAGGTCTACCGCAGACTGGGTGAATTAGATTTGACGTAGACTCGAGAACTCTGAAAATCTCTGTCCTTGATTGAACAGAGAATTCTGAACCTTGTGAATCAAATTTAATTCGTCTCGAGAACTCTGAAAATCTCTTTTGTAAATAATAATTTGTAATAACTTTGTAATAACTGTATGTATATATATATATATATTGTAGCGTTGTTGGTGTGCAGCTGGATCTGGTTGTGGTTCGATTAAAACACAGGTTTCAGAATACATAGCTTTATTTACAAGCACACAAACACGAACACGACACACATACAATAATTGATGCACAACATGTAACACATTTAAAGACATCTAATTAAAGATTCGTGGAAGGATTCCACTTCTAAGCCGAAAATCCTCTTATTTCCTCTCTGGATGAGAGAGATTAGCGTCAGCGCCGGTTGCGCCGTACCACCTCTTGGGTGAAGGTCTCGGTGGCTACTGAGCATGTCTCCTGAACGCTGTAGGGGAAGCTCTTGCAATTTGTATGAGTGAGCACGGTTACAATATATATATATCATGCTTGTAAATAAAAACATTAAATTGTTCCCATGAACCTGAAAGTGGCCCTTTTTGAAGGCGTTATAAGTGTAGTATATGCCAAGATGTTACAAGGTAATCACTATTGGAAATAGTTCTAAGAAATCCGCAATTCAAAGTCTGCTATTTCTTAAGTTCATCAACATTAAGAAGACAATTAACGTTGAGTTGAGCAATTCCCGGGACAATGAACTCCCCCAAAACTTATAGAGCAACTCTGAAACATATGAAGTAAGAGCGTAATATCACTAGGCTAGAAAAGCGAGTTAATAAGAATCATTCTTTCCTGTTAAAATTTGAATCCTCCTTTGCACCTTATGTAGTTCTTACTTTGATTTTCACTACATTAATTGCCTTTTTAACTTGCTACTACGCAATACTTTTATTAAGTAATGAAATGTGCACACACATATATATGTATATATATAAACACTTGAATATATCCAGAAAATACAAATATACTGTATTTTTGCCTTAGTTTTCATTAAAGTTCAGATGTAGATGTAGTGCAATGATTTATATTTTTTTATTGACCCTTTGCAGTCTGACAGATGCATAGATGTCTGATTAGAGAGAGTCCATTGGAATAGCAAATCGAAAAATAGAAACCTTTTGCAATAATCATTTTTGTGTTGGTTTACTGCTAAAATTTAAATACTTGCTATAACATTTAATAGACCAATGGAATGGCCCGAATGAAATTCTTTATTTACTATTTATATAATAAATTAATTACCTTGCACTAATAATTAAATTTCTATGTGTGGATGAGCTGCCCGCCGTCAAGATACGGTGGTTATTTGGGAGTGGTGGTGAGGATGCAGTGGTACTTCATTTACTCAGACAACATTGCAAAACAAACGACTTCCCTTCATCTCCACTGGCAACAGGAGGTGAGTTTATGGAGAGGCAACGGCCGTACCAATTCCGGAGTATCTGTGTGTCATTAAGTACCACGGAAACCTTCACATTTTCAAAAATATTTATAAATTTATCTAATGTAGTTGTTTCAATTTAAAAAGATAATTAATTAACATGAAGAAAAATAATTAAAGGAATGCTAATAAAAATTTAAGATAGAGAATAAAAGACACCTTTACTAATAAATTTAATAAAGGTCTCCTGCTTTCGATATTGTTAAAACAAGGAGAGATTAGAAAGCTGAAGTTATTGGTACAATTAAGTATCTGTTACTCGATACCTGGGATTTAAATTAAGATAAAAAAATTAAATGATTGAATAGACCAATAGTTCTGAATAGGCTACCACCAGGAAATCTTGCTCGATGCACAGCTCTTTAGATATGCTGTTTACCTGGCGATCGCTTGATGGCACAAAGACAATGCTAGTCTATTAAGAAAATATCGAACAATTTATTTTTAAAACAAGTTTATATAAGGAGCCAAAGAATTAACTGCTATTGAGAACTTAAAGATAGCAAGACATTTCATTCAAACAGATGCACATTGTAGCAATAATGAAACTATGGTTACCTAATTAATTTAAAAGGTGGTGTTTCTTTTTCGCTGACCAATCGGAGGACGGCCTTTCATCCCCCCGCCAATCTGTCCTACTCTCCGCCCCTTTAAATCGTTCGACATCTGCGACAACTATATTGTGTGAAAGTTCTTATTTATTTGCGTTTATTTATTTGTTTCTTTTTTTTTATTTTACCCTAGGTGTCAAAAACGAAATTATCTTTACCAATCCGAATGGCTAAATTTATACTTGAATTTGTGTAATAAAAAAATAAACAAAACGCGATAAAAGCTTATTCATCATAGTTTTAAGAATATATATTTTCGATTTTAACAGGCAAAAAAACTAATACTTTAATAGGTTAAAAATAAAAGTATTTTAGGTATTAGATCTACAAAATCGCTTTAAAACGCCTACTTTTAATCAGTACATGCACAATGAAATAAAATTTCTTCTTTAAAAAAAAATTTTTCGATGTCAAAATTTATAAATATGTTTTCAATTATAGCATGCTGTAATGATTCAACTAAAAAAAAAAGCTCAGTTTTGAATGATATTTTGACTTAATTGCAGCCAATACAGAAAACCAAATCGGAACTCTTTATTCATCTTGTATAGGAAAAATTCCAACGAGACAAATGTTTAAATTCAAATTTTAATAAAATATTAAACATGGGATTAAAGAACTATGTTATTTCTAGAATATTTTCTTCGATTTCTCTGGAGCTTTATTTTTTAACAAGTGATTTAATCTCATTATTAAAAAATATATATTTGTCATTTTTAAATGAGCTATTGATTATATTTAGTTTCACGATGTGTACATGTGAACAATTTAAAATTTTTTTTTATTTTATACTTTTAGGACAGGTTCATGTTTATTTTTAAGAAATAAATATATTGCATCTTCCTTCAAATACTTCGAATTCTTAAAGAATTATGTTCATAATTTGAAATACACTGAAGTAAAAGTTCAAAATATAATATTATGGCAAGATAATAACACTTAATATAGGTGGATGTCAACTAATAAATGTATAACTGATAACATCAACGCTAGAATGCTGTGCTGTTGTTAAAATCAGATTAATGAATTTTGTTCGAAGGATTCATACAGATTAAAACCACGCAACTGAATTTTTAGAATTGAAGGAAGTGAAGATGCCACACGAAATTGCCATAGTTTAACTAATATGAGAACTTGGATAAAAACCAGTGATACCGTGCAATTTCTTTGTCCATCAACATGCTAGATCAGGGGTCTCCAAACTTTTCAGCCATCGGGCCATACTTTTACTCCAGTAAGTACCGAGGGCCAAAACCGTTTTAATTTTTCTGCCATTATCTATAATTTCTAGATTAGTCGCCGAGTACGCGCTCTGAGCGAGCATACGCTTGCTAAATTCGCTTCATTCTCCAAAATGAAGTGCACAAAGAATGTTTTTTTTCTTCTTTCTAATGCAGCTGGCAAACACAGACAGCTTGACACAAAGAATGTTTATAAATCTAAATTAATCGATGAGCATCTTAAATCTTTTTTAATAATTGGTACAAGTAAAATTGATCCACTATTGTCAGTGAAAATTACAATTACATAAATCTCATTAGTATTTTTACAAGTGGATACCCCACGGTGTCATTCGCGTTCATTTAGCTTTTCAGTTCCTGTGGGATTTTCAGAATAAAAATCATATGTTCGATTCAGGATATATACATTCCAAACATCGATATACATACATATGCGATACTCTTTACCCCCAACATAACTACCGAGGGTAACCGCAGGATGTTCACCAGTTTATAATGTTAGTGGGATTCATTTCAATTACTTGTTATGCTTAAGTTAAATTTTCTGCGTATTGTGCTTGTCATTAAGCTTTCCCTAGCTACCTAGAGTTATTATCATTCTGTGTTTTTCGTCCAACTTATTACAGCAACAATATGCTATTCGCTGTCGCGGGTCGGATGGATGACACTGGCGGGTCGGATTTGGCCCGCGGGCCGTAGTTTGGAGACCCCTGTGCTAGATAAAACAAGAAGTTACTCTATCTTGCAATCACTATATCATGCATATGGACAATCTGTCCATATGCATGCAAAGAGATTGGAAAATCATGCAGAATACGAGTCTCCATCAATAGTTTTACAAAAATGGCACTTTCAATTAATAGAATAATTTTTAAAACACCCCATGTCCGAAAAATTGTAAAAAACTCATAAAAACCAATTAAAATACGTAAATTTTCCTTAAAGTTTGGTATGTGAGAGTAACTTCATACGCAAGTAAAGAAGAATCAGTATAATATATATTTTAAATTTTACCCGAAAAAATTAGCAATGTTTCCGATGCGGGAAGATTGCGTGAAAATAACTTTTATAATTCTACAAAAATTTACTTCCGATTTACTTAAAAAAGCCATAAATAATATACAATTGACGAATAAAGTTCATTTATTGTTATTTTAATGTCTTACAATTCACTTTAAATTTTGAATACATGTCTAATCAAGAATTACTCTGATATTAACAAAAATATGCCTACATTCGACATTAGAAATTATCATTTTAAAATAATGTAGATAATTTATACATTACATTTTTGACATTGAAACTAATAAATGTCCATTTAAAAGAAGGAAACTACTTATAAATTTTGATAACAAAATAACATATAAAAAGAAAAATTTATACTTTCAAAAACACAAAGTGCATGCGTACGTACCATCATATTTATTAACATAAACTATTACAACTGCTGTTAATTTATTCAATATGATTTCTTCCTCTTTGAATATAAACAATCCTTTTTAATGTTCCGTTGAAACTCTTCTCGACTGTTTTGCATCTGTTTGAAGAAAAAGGAGAAAAATAATACTTGATTCCAAACAACAGAAAGAGGGAAGTATAAGCAATAAATCACTAACTGCCGTCTTCACGGCGCTGTTTATATTATATGAGTCATCACAGAGCGGAAAAAAAATGGCGGGCTATTTTTCGCCATAATTCTTTAAAAATATTCACAGTCTGTTCAAAATTACTGCTGCTCATTCATTCAATATGATACGAAGACTTTTTCCTCTTTGAATGAACTTAAGTTGAGTTTCCGGGAAGCATTTACACTCATGTCCATAAATTAAGGATAATTCAGAATCACAGAAATTGAACTCTAAAATAAAAATTTCTCCTGTAGAATTATCACCCACATCTTGAAGAAGAATATGCAAATTACAGAAAACCATCAGATGGCGCGGATAGTACGTCACAATGACGAGAGTGTAAGAGAGGGGTATATAAGGAATGGTGGCAAAGAAGTAAAATTGTTCACAAGCGCTTTAAAAGCCTTTCAGGGCAATAACCGCATAGTTATGGCACAAAGGAAGCATTTGGATGATTTTTTCGTGGTAGAATTATCGGACGACTGGAATGTGGACGTACCCAGCTGGAAGTATTCGTGGAACTTGGAATCGCCCAGAGTGTCATCCTCAGGCTTTGGCAACGATTCCAAGATAATGGTAATGTGAGTAGATGTTACAGCACAGGTCGCCCCCGAGTTAAAACGCCGAAGGAGGACCGGTATTTAGCAGTTACTGCCAAAAGAAACAGACGGAGCACAGCATCAGACATGTCTCGTCAGCTCTCTTCAGTTACCGGTACGACAGTTTCAAGGCAGGCCGTGTACAGACGCTTAGGGCACATTGGTCTATATGCTCGTAGGCCTGTCAGATGTGTTCCACTTACCGCAACTCACTGTCGCCTGCGATTAACCTGGAATAGAGAGCATGCGTTGTGGACACCGCAACAGTGGTCTGGTGTGATGTTTTCCGACGAGTCCAGGTTTAGTTTGCAATCTGATTCTCGCCGGACTTTCATATGGAGAGCGCCAGGTACCCGTTACCACCAAGAGAACACCATTGAGCGACACCGTTACGGTGGTGCAGGATGGCTCGTTTGGGGAGGAATTATTCTTGGTTCCAGAACTGACCTGCATATTCAGAGTGTAACGATGACAGGCCACATCTATCGGGATGTCATTCTGGAACAACATGTACGTTTGTTTCGGGGCGCCATGGGTGCTGAATTTCTGTTTATGGATGACAACGCCCGTCCACACCGTGCAAATATTATAGACGAATGCCTTCAATTGGAGGATATCACCCATATGGATTGGCCAGCATACTCACCGGACTTGAATCCAATAGAGCATGTGTGGGATATGCTTGGCCGACAAATTGCAGCCTGTCAACCCCCTCCCACCTGTCAACCGGAACTTCGGAGGGCATTGCTTGATGAGTGGTGTAATATTCCCCAAGATCAGATTGATAATTTGATACTCAGCATGCCTAGGCGTTGTAAGGCCTGTATTGCATCGTCCGGAAGACATACTCCATATTAACCATCATACTAACCATGTTATACTGTTTTTTGTTAATAGGTTCTTCTTTGAAATTTGCTCCAGGGAGTAAAAATTGCAATTTTTATTAATTATGTCAAACATATAGAATCTTTTTTGCTCTTTACCTTTTGTTTAATAAATAGACTTTACAAATAAGTCAAATTTGTTTTGCTTCTGTCTCTTTCTTTGCCTGAACTTCATTATCCTTAATTTATGGACATGAGTGTAATTTTGCTAGCAGCTCCGGGATTCATAAAACAAACTTAAGACATGAAACATTTCGCTTTTTTCCTGAAAAAATTAGAACACACCTCCAGTTCATACAATAGTACGCAATGAGAGTTTTCTCATAGTCTACTGAAATTTTTTTAGAAAAAAATCCACATTTTAGTTCTCATAAAAATGCACCTTTTCTAGTTAACTCCAGGTTTTTACCGACATTAAGTACACAACTGGACATTAAAATTGCTACACCTAGAAGGCGACATGCTACAGACGTGAAAATTTAAACGAAAGGAAGAAGGTGCTGTGATATTCAAATAATTAGATTTTCAGCATATTCAGACAAAAAAGGCACCGGTAGTGACACTTACAATGTATTTAAATGAGGAAATTGTTCATCCGGTTTCTCATACACAAATTACATTTGAACGTTGTTGCCTGGTGAAAAGTTGTTGTGATGCCTCGTGTAAGAAGCAGAAATGAGTCGGACTCTCAGCTCGGAGACCATGGCTGTGGCTACCCTTGACGCTGCATCCCAGACAGGGGCGTCTTGCGATCAATGGTGTGATCAACGACGAACCTGGGCCCACGAATGGCGAGATGTCATATTTTCAAATGAAACCAGGTTCTGTTTACAGCATCAAGATGGTCGCATCCGTGTGTGACGGCATCGTGCATTCGTCATCATCATGCTGGCCCATCACCTATCGTGATGGTATGGGGTGCTATTGGATACACGTCTCGGTCACCTCTTGTTCGCATTGACGGCAATTTGAACTTTAGATTTTTGGTGTGTTCCGATCCGTGGCTCTACCCTTTATTCGAGCCCTGCGAAACCCTACGTTTCAGCAGGATAATGTACAACCGCATGTTTTCGGTATTGTACGGACATTCCTTGATACGGAAAATGTTCGACTGTTGCCCTGACCTGCACGTTCACCAGATCTCTCGTCAATAGAAAACGTTTGGTCTATGGTTGCCGAGCGACTGGCTCTTCATCATACGCCAGTCATTATGGTTGATGAGCTGTGGCATCGTGTTGAAGCTGCATGGGCATCTGTACCTGTACATGAAATCAATCTCTGTTTGACTCAATGACCAGACGTATAAGTGCTGTTATCACTGCCAAAAAGTGTTTATTCTGGGTACTGATTTCTCAGGATCTATGGACCTTAATTCCTTGAAAATTTAATCATTTGTTATTTCAGTATAATATATTTGTCCAATAAATATCATTTTGTTATCTGCATTTCTTCCTGGTGTAGAAATTTTAATGGCCAGTAGTGTAGTAACAATTTACAAAATTAATTGAAAATTTATGATGAAAATTCATAAGCCGTTATTCATATATAACTAATTATTTATATCATCCATTGAACGAAACAGCATAATTTTAAAAAAAGATTAGTTATGTTTTGTTGAGACATTTAATAACTTTAATTTAATAACTCAATAAAAAAGCATTTACAATGTCGATAAACCTTTTGGTGATCTTTTTTACAAGTTTTGACTTGTGAAAAAATATTATTATTATTGTTATTATTTAAGCATTGTTGAATAAATCTCCTTTCAGTATTTATTATAGCAGAACCATGAGAATTTACTATGGCATAAAAAAAATTTTTTACACATTTCTGATCTTAATACAATTTGATTTTGATCACCATCATAACAATTTCTGTTTCATTGCTTAATTCGAAAAGTGAAAATTGGTTACTCATGAGATGGCTGTGCAATATGTTCGTAATACATGGTCTTTAGTGCAGGAATCATGGGATGTGTTCTTTTTACATTAAACATACGGTTCAAATGAATATTTTAAAAAGGGAGACGAATTCCGAGGACAGCATTTCTAATCCATTATAAAATAATTCATATTGAATTTCAAACCAATAAAACATATTTACTACTAATATTAACTGTTAAGCTTCAATTTAATGTGTCATAAATTTTTGCATGTATTAAAATTTTAATTTAAGAACTTCCATTAGGATGTCCAGAGTAGCTACAAAAAGAAATACACTGACGGAAAAAAAAATTACAACACCAAGAAAGACTTGTGTTAGATAAACGAAATTTGGTAGGCGTGTTTATACATCTGAAAGATAACATCGATTCAATTTTTGCGCTTTTCGCGTAAGTGTAGCATTAGTAGCGCCACACGGAACATGCAAATCAAGTTTGCTTTAAATGCGTGCTGTAAAGTTCGTGAGAGTCATTGAGCTTTGAAATTTGACGTATTGAGTTGATGTTAGCCAAGAATGCCTTTAAGAAGACGAAGAAGCCATTATCAATAGCTCACCGATTTTGAACGAGGGCGTATAATAGGGCTACGAGAAGGTGGATTTTCTTTCCGCGATATTGCAGAAAGACTTGGCCGGAATGTGTCCACTGTGCATGATTGTTGGGAGCAGTGGTCAAGGGATGGTACTGCCTCAAGAAGACCGAGTTACGGGCGGCCACGTGGCACAACTGAGAGAGTACTATTCGGCGTACAGCAGTGGGGCATCGTACTGCATCTACGGCAGAAATTCTAGCTGCAGTTGGTACCACAGTGACACAACGGACTGTTCGAAATCGGTTACTTCAAGGACAGCTCTGAGTCAGGCGCTTGTAACGTGCATTTCATTGACTCCAAGCCATTGCCGTTTGCAATACCAGTGGTGTCAAGACAGAGTTCATTGGAGGACGGAGTGGAAATCTGTTGTGTTTTTGGATGAAAGCAGGTTCTACCTTGATGCCAGTGATGGCCATGTGTTGGTCAGAAGGAGGCCAGGGGAACGCCTGCAACCAGACTGTTTGCGGCCTAGACACACTGGACCAACACCTGGTGTCATGATATGGGGAGCAATTTCCTATGACAGCAGGAGCACTCTCGTGGTTATCCCAAACACACTGACACAAATTTGTACGTCAGTCTGGTAATTCAACCTGTAGTGCTGCCATTCATGAACAGCATTCAAGGGGAGTTTTCCAACAGGATAACGCTCGCCCTCATACCGCTGTTGTAACGCAACGTGCTCTACAGAGTATCAACATATTATCTTGGCCTACGAGATCACCAGACCTGTCTCCAATTAAGAACATGGAATATCATTGGACGACAACTTCAGCATCATCCACAGCCAGTACTGACCGCCCCAGTATTGGCAAAACAAATACAGCAAACATGGAACTCCATACCACAAGATGACAATCGGCCCCTGTATGATACAATGCATGCACGTTTGCACGCTTGAATTCAAAATTCTGGAGGTCACACCGGCTATTAATGTAACTTTTACATTTGAAATGCATTTTCTTGATCTTAAATTAGCCTGTGATCTTTAAAATTTAATCAATTAAACATGTTAACTAGACAAATTCATTGTTCGAATTTCATTACTCTACAATATTTTTTTCTTGGTGTTGGGATTTTTTTTTTTCCGTCAGTGTATATGAAGCTTGATTGTAAAAGAAATCTATCATGCAAAGTATGGTGCCGCTGGGTGCAATTACTATAACAACAAATCAATTTCTATTAATAGGGTTGAAAAATAAGTTGATTAATGCATGTAAATAAATTAATTGAAAGAAATGTCATTTCTCTTCAAATTGATACACTTTTCAAAATTTCACCATCTCAGATTTTGATAAAATTTGGATGGAAGTCTACTACGTGTGAAATAAGAAATACACGCAATTTTTGCTATATATATATAAACGAAATCGTCTGGAAAATACAATTATGTAAATTTTCTTAAAGTACTTCTGTCACAAGACAGCCATAGATTGAAATCGTCATACAAATTATTTTAATTTAGATAAGAAAAATAAACTAATATTGTGGCTTATAATTGTGTATGGTTTTTGATTGAAGAAATTTGGATGGATGAATTTTGAGTCTTTAATGAAAAAGTATATTGGAAAAAAAATTAATTAAACGATTAGCTTCACATTTAAGTTAAATAATTAAAAAGTGGCAAAGAGTTCATGGGTCAAAAAATTGATAATTATGTAAGTTATTCAAAATAAACTTCATTTAACTTTCAAAAAACGTCCTTTTCAAAACTTTTTCTAAATTCTTGAAATTAATTTAAATTCCTGGTATAATTCTATATTAAATCACAGAATTTAATAGGAATTGGGTTCATAAATTAATTAAAAAGTAATTTTTCATTTACCCATCGATCAAATGCAAATTTCAATAAGTTAAGGATATAAAAAACACACTTACCGGGTATCAAAAATGACTGGCCGATTGGAAAAAGTGCTTTTGAATTGAAAATTTACTGTTTTATAATAATTGAAATAATGATAAAAACTAAAATATGTATTGATTTCCCAAGCACAGTACTATGTAAATGGTGTATTTCTAAATATATTTTAATAATAATGTAATTTTTTAATGCAATGCAATTTTAATAATTTACATTTTACTATTTTAGTAATTAATTATAACACTTAATTTACTATTTTTTTACATATTAATTTATTGTTTTAATTATTAGTTAATGAGTTATAATAAATTATTACATTACATAATAGTTTACATTTACAATTTTTAACTATACCAGACGAGCAACAAACAATTTTTTAATGAGAAAACAATATCTTACATCATCATTAAAATTAACCAATAAAAAGACTGTTATTATTATTTTTTATGTATCTTATTTATTAAATAACAGGCCTAAAGTATATTTTTTTGTATAAAACATAGATGCTGTCCTTTACTATTAATTATAATTTAATAATATAATTTATTAATTCACTGCAAAAATTTAGATTTTTATAAGCTGATGTTAACCAAAATATGTTACACAGTTTCTTAATCGAATTTTTATAAATTGCAGTCAAGCATATAATCTATATGAAACTGTAAAAATAAAAGAAAATAGATTTACGAATTGAATTTATGAGTCATCATAAATGTACAAATTAATTTTGTATTTTCTTCTTCAAGAAAACAATTCATTATAAATCTTTTAATTTTTGAAACAATATTTTGTGGAAATAAAATTTGTAAACCATAAAATAGATTTTGAAGCCAAGAAACAATTTAAGAAAAGATAAATGTTTTTAAATAAAAATGTGTTTGATGTGAAAAAATGTAATTTATATTACAGGATAAGTAAAATGATCCTATCAAAGAATATATTAGCACCTGTATTTAAATTTTTACACTTAATGATTATTCTACATCATTATAATGCTAAAAAGTAAATAATTATTAATAATTTATTTATAAATATTTATTTTAATATAAAGTATCAAATATAATATAATAATTATATTAAATATGTATTTTTAATATTAATAAATATTTATTATAAATATTTTAAATATTAATTAATTAATTAATTTGCAAATAATTATTTATTTTTTATTGAAATGTACTTTTCATTAAGTAAATTTTAATAAAGAGTAAATTTAAATTTTAAAATTGAAATATACAGCTTTATTTTTGTAATCTTTATTATTTTATTAAAACTTTTACACCAAAAAAAAAAAAAAAAAAAAAAAAAAAAAAAAATGCTAAACCTATAAAAAATGGTCACAGTTAATTTCAATGAATTTAATTCAATATCAAGTAATACAACTGTTCAAATATTCAACTATTTCTAATATAATCCTACCAAAAATTAATTTTGGTAACGAAAACCCAAAATAAATAGAGATTTCTCAATATAAACTTATTTAACTTCACATTCTTTAGCTATAAATTAAAAATATAGCTTTATTTCACTGTATTATTGTAACTTTATATTATTCTTCGTAATAAAATGTACAGTAACATTATATATATATGGAAAAAATACATGTCCGCTATATGACATATAGGAGAAGGAAAAACCATGAATACCAGGTAGGCTGAAAAGTTCCTAGGCTAGCATAGAAAAATTCTTTTTTTTTTTTATAGAATTTGATTTTATTATTCAATATAGTTGCCTTCGAGGGAAATACAACGATTATAGCGGTCATACAATTTTTTTGATACCATTTTTATAATACGATTTGTCTTTAGCCTCAAAATAGGCTTCAGTTTCGGCGATTACGTCTTCATCTGCGCGAAATTTCTGTCCAGCTAGCATCCTCTTTGAGGTCTGAGAACAGGAAAAAGTCGCTGGGAGCCAGATCTGGAGAATACGGTGGATGCGTAAGCAATTCGAAGCCCAATTCATGCAATTTTGCCATCGTTTTTATTGATTTGTGACACGGTGCATTGTCTTGATGAAACAGCACTTTCTTCTTCAAATGAGGCCGTTTTTCCGAGATTTCGTCTTTCAATCACTCCAATAACGCTACGTAATAGTCGCTGTTTATGGTTTTTCCCTTTTTCAGATAGTCAATGAATATTATACCATGCGTATCCCAAAATATTGATGCCATAACCTTGCCAGCCGAATTTTCTGTCTTTAGACTCTTTGAGTCGGTTCATCAAGTGCAGTCCACTCGGCTGATTGTTGATTGACTCCTGTGTGAAAATGATGGAGCCATGTTTCATTCATTGTCCGTATGGAAGCAAAAATTCGGGTTTATTACGATTGAACAGCTCCAAACACTGCTTAGAATCATCAATTCGTTGTTGTTTTGGGTCGATTGCGAACTTGCGCGGCACCCACTTTTGAACAGAGCTTTCGCATATCCAAATATTCATTCACAATATGTCCTACACGTTCCTTTGATATCTTTAGGGTCTCAACTATCTCAATCAACTTCACTTTACGGGTATCAGAAATTATTTGTGGACTTTTTTGATGTTTTCGTCCGTAACAGCTTGTTGGGGGCTTCCACTGCGTGCACGTCCGCGGTGCTCATTTCTGCCTGGTTTAAATTTAGCAAACAACTTCTCTACGGTTGATTTTCCTGGTGCAAAGTCTGAATAATGTTTTCAAGCCAAGCCTTGGCTTCAATAGTATTTTTTCGCCAAAAGCAATGCTTTATTAACACACGAAATTCCTTTTAATCCATTTTTTCCAACTGACAAAAGTTCCTTCACTAAAATGCTATAACTCCCATACTAATAGTGCAACAGTTGTCAAATTTATACACGTATCCTTTGAAGGTTAGTGCTAACTAAAACCATTGTATGAATTTAATACTAGTAGCGCCATCTATATGTCAGCCTATGAACTCTTACAGTCCTCTTGTTAACTACGGTAAAGCAAAGAGAAGAAAATGAATATTTAACAGCGGTGTATTTAGTTAGAATAAATAGGATGATGCAAGATTGGCATAAACAATTATTCAAGTTTCTTGCAAGGTACTGTTATTGATAAAAAAAAATATTCTCCTTTCTCGATGTCCCAGTTAAAGTAGTTGACCAGTTATATCTATATACATATCCTTAAGTGCATTTATATTATACAACGCCGTTTCATTTGCTAGTTGATCATTTCGTCGACATCAACAATGAATTGTTTTGTGCAAGCAGCTTTCCATAGCTTCGGGCATGCATTCTTCCACACACTATTCAAATATATGTCGTTCAAGGTATAGATTAGTATTATCTATACCATCCAAGATATTGTACTAAAAAACTATACCAGCAAATGCTTTGCAATTTCAGGGAATACCAATGCTGCATAGTAATACTGGAGCACACGCCAATCGTTGTCCAACTGTGTGTGTTGCGAAATCTATTTTTTTCTATTTGATTTATATAATTTCGTAAAGAAATGTAACTCAATTAATTTCCTTTTGTCAAAAACGTATTCTTGAAGTTATGTAATAAATGTAGTGTAATGTTTTGAACATATAAAATAATTGTTGTTTTTGTTTTGTTTCTTGTAATATATAAGCCCCTTCGAATGAAGAAGTTTTTAACATTCTATTATTCACATGCATATGTTGAAAATAGGAACTATTTGAAAATCCATATTTATGTTTAAGAAACATTATACATTCGAAATTTTTCAAAAACATAATTTTAAATTCAATCATTGGATCGTTAAATTTCATGAGATTTAAATTTAGAAACACTCATTCAATTAAAAATTAATACTGTTTTATTTATACAAATGCTTATGAATCTTGTTAGATTCAAATTATTTTTTGTTATTTAACTTTATGTTAAACATGTTGACAGATCGTATAAGTAACATCTAAAATAAAACAAAAAGATATTGTGGTTACATTGCATAACAGAGAATATATGTGTAACATGCCTTTCTGATACTGGGGAAATTTTCTGCTACTTAAAGATAATGAATGGAATCCAGTATAAATAATTTTAATTCTCGTGGGAGGCAGTATGTTCCGTTTATTTCTCTGTAATTTCAGCACAATACCAGGATGATCTTAATAAACAGGATTATACCAAATGATTTTCATGATCCCAAATGACTGTAGTTCTTTTGTAAAAAATAATTGGCAAATGAATTCAATTTTTAGCTATATATAGTTCAAATTTCTTTTTTACATACTTTTTAAATGATAGGACTTCATGCATCGCCAAAGGCAATGCTACTTACAAATTATTTTATGCATACGTGTAAAACTCTTTCCTTATATATCTTGTACCTGCAACAATAAAATATATTGGTGGGTGGTATGCAGAAAATAGTAGCACTAGTGTTATCTTGCTTCACAATAGTTGGAAACGTGGGACGACATATTTGATATTATCTATATAATTAAGTTTAGTTACCTATAAAATTTACAAAAAGTATGTGTTTATTGAAAAATATATTTAATTTTATATTATGAACTTATCAAATTATATGTTAAGGAAATCACTTTAAATCACTCAAGATTATTCATGCTGAAGAGAAAATTTTTAGTTTTTAACAGATTGATTTATTCTCGAGTGGCAAGTTCTCTTGCAAAAACTAAGTGCGTCGAAAAAAAAAAAATCTACGGTAATGGAGTAAGTGATCTTCCTCTAGACTGTCACCTCTGTAAGCGATTCCTTCCAGTGTGCCCGGCGAAGTCAACTGAGAGAAGGGAAAATATAACACAAAAACTCCAAAAATTCCTCCTCCGGGCTGCAATCAGAAAGTGACACGATTTTGAAAATTTGCTATATATAAAAAATTACTTCAGTTCAGCTCACTATTAGAATTGTTAAAAAGTACTAATAAATAAATAGACTGCAATTGAAAAGTAAACTTAACCTATTAGTTATGATTTGGAACTGATTAAAAATAAAATTTAAAAATCTTTCAAAATTGGGTTATTACTTTTTGAACTTCTTGTATCAAATGGTAGAAAATCATGGAATAAAAGGTAATGAATAGAACTACATATTAAAAAATGAATAGAACTACATAAAGATTTTAATAGTAAAAAATAGTTACTTATTCGAAATAAACATTTTTATTTTAATATTAAGTATTTTTTTTTGATATAAATTAGTACGATATTTTAAAGAGTTTAATTACATATATTCTTTAGTAATCAGATCATGCGTAAAATGCATGTAATATATAATTGTAACTCATGAAACAGAAACCTTTCTCTTTATCTTCGTTTGCAGGATAAATCTCTAGGCTGGAATATCCCTTCCTTTTCCCAATAATGGTGATTATAATATCCGTATAATGTCAGCCTTGGTGGGCTCAAGTGTGCATCAGAATAGCATGGGTGCATGCAGTAGGAAGCTATACACGTAGTCTGGCTAAAGTTGAATCGGCTACAAATCCGCCGTAGTAGTGGAGAATACTTGCTTTGTCCATGAGCCAGGAATCCGAAAACAACATGTAGGTTAGCAGGGAATCAATTCTAATAGAAAAATATTTTAAATCAAATGTGATGATCTATTTGGCGGATAAATTTTCGTTAATCTGAATGATTCGGATCTGAATCGAATGATTTCGTTAATCTGTAGTTAATCTGGAGTCCACATTTGAAGCAATACATAAAAAGGGAAGTGTACGTTTCAATAATAAGTTATATTATTTAGATGCATATCTAGGTGCATCAATCCTATTTCTGATTGTCCTTTTACAGTTGAAATCAATCAAAGGTATTGTCAGAACAGATTTGTTTATTAAGGGTTTTAAATTTCCAGCATTTTATTATAGAAATAAATTTTAGACTACCTTAGTTTTAACTTGCTTGAAATATTTAAGGTCTTCTTTGACATATCATATTCAATATTTATACACAGTTAAGTGATTTGATTTAGTGTATTTTTCTAAATATAAATATGGTTTTATTACGTTTTATGCAATTGATCAAACGGGAATTTAGATGTTAGGATTATAATTCATAAATCGATAATATTAGTTTAAATCGAAACATGAATAATTTGACCAAAAAATGAACATGTACGTCTCCATTTGAATATCCTTCGATACTTAACTCGAATAGAGTTCATGATCGTATGGTTTTGAACTAATATGATATTGTTTTAATATACATATTTGGCCGATTTTACAATCAAATTCTATTAAGCCGCGTTTTTATCAGATAGCGCTCACATACCTAATTTTTAAACGTCATGGTTAAGAACAAATCAAATATATCAATCTTCAGATTCTGTTTTAAATCTTTTTTCCTTTCTTTTCAAAACTCTTTGATAAATTTCCTCCCGAATGAGATAACATCCCAGAATAGACTATGCGAATACAAAACAACCTTTTTTTAAGAAGTGTGAAATGCCATTATTTAAATTCCTCACGAATTTTCTATGACAAGACTGAATAATTATAGTATGCGAAAAGAGAAACAAGAATCAATATTTAATGGTGATATGTGATTGTTATCAATAAAAAACTATGAAGATAACAATACCTCATAAACTTATAATTGTGCATTACATGGTGTTATTGGTAAAAATATCTCCTGTTATCTGCTTTCGTTGTCCCACCTAAAACTTTAAAAAATATTAATTGTTTATATTAAAGAAATAGGTGTGCACCCAAATAATTTCCAAATTTGTTTACGTTTTTCCACACTATCAATTGCTGTTGTGGGGCACTTTTATACTACCCCAATTCAGGTGTAGGATTCATTACTGAGAAGCTAAATCGAATCAAAGAATGTTGCGAATTACTTTGCTCAAGTGATCATTATTGAGAGAACCATGCTTACGATTTTATTTTTCTTAAAAAATTGAGAATCAAAGTAACAATGTTAAATAAAACGAGAGCAACTAAACATTGATCGAAAATTAAGGGTCACAGTGAAAGGGCAGTCTGTCGTTTGAAATATAAGCTTACACAAAAGAATCATTTGGCAAATCGAAAGTACCAACATTCAATGATGGGATGGAGAACTCTGTGGGTTTACACCAAAATTTCCTTTCAGCTAGATGCCGCTC